>PVHP010002279.1:0-92148 GCA_004024765.1 Zapus hudsonius
TCTCTGTTTACTCCAGCTGTCGTTGATCAGTTTCCCCTGGCAGCCTGTGCAGTGCCTTCCAGCACTACACTAACTGCCTTCTGGGGGCTGGATACCATTCCGGACATTGAAGGGTTTCTCGATGCTGATCGATGCAGTCTGTGGTTTCTTCAGTAACAGGGTTTTGCCTCAGGCCTGGGGAGAGCACTCAAGAGCTTTGCCAGAATTCTGTCTTGTTGTTGGAATCTCATGAGTCGCTTTGGTCAACAGCTCAGTGAGGGAAGGAACCAGTGGTTGGAACCAGGGGTTGTCAGGCTAATTTAATTATTCACAGGCTTAGACTATCTCCCCTACTACTCATGGTCCCTCTTGCCAGGCAACCCTCACTACTTTCTCAATAGGTTACAGTATGCTCGTAAGGATTTTATAGTTTTGAACCTAATATGGTTTATCCTCATGCTTATGCCATTCCCCTCCCCCCATCCCTTACCCCTCATTCATAACGTCTCACTTCTTTCTACTAGTCTGCATATAGAAAACGGTTATCCTGGTTAAGGACCACATATGAGGGAGAGACTATGTGGCGTTCTATTCTCTGTTCTTTTGAGTGATCGCTTAGTAAGATCTGCTCAAAGTCAGACCATTTTTTTCCTAAAATTCGATATTTCATTTTTCCTTTCAGCTGAGTAAAATTCCATCCTTTCTTGACCAATTCTGCACATCAGTTATAGATGAATGGCAAGAGGCTAGGCACTCCTGCCTAAAGGAGAAACATAGCAAATATTCAGTAAGAGGCAAAGTGAGCTGAGCTTTGAGATGGAAGTATGCCTTGGGCTCCTTGAACTCAAAGAACAAACAAGTAGCCAAAAGTCAATAGAGAGGAGGAGAGCCAGAGAGTTCTAGAAGGCTTCTTTGGAGACATGACTGTGTAGTAAGCACCTATGAGCTAGCAGAGACACCAACAGAACAAGGCCCAGATGGGAGAACCGTAACCAAAAGCTAAGTCCAATTAAACATGAGGGGAAGTGGGGGTGAATTGCAAGCTAATAGCCCACATGGAGCAAGGTTTAAGGCAAAAATTGAAACAGAATGGAGTTAAATCTCACAGTCCTTACATATTAGCCATTCCTCTGATCTTAACTTAATTAGACTCTAATCTTACCTTAATAAGCTTCACCCCATCCTCTTCACCAATTTCCGGGACATTTCAGCAGACAGAGTTCCAGGCAAGCCTTCCTCAATTGACTCAGCCCTTCTGTCTCTTATCTCTGACCCATGACAATATTCTGCTAAGGACAAGAAAAGCTGGAGGTTGCCTTTTTAAAAGCACCAGCTGTACTCTGATCTCCTACAACTTACAGTTTCTCTGTTGTTCCTTCCACCTGCTGGCTATCAAGGACAAGCAGTAACTTCCTCAGAATGGAGACAGAGAAGAGGGCACCATGGAAGGACTCCAAAGTCCAAGCCGCCCTGTAATTAGCTCTGTTTGCAGTGTTATTATCGTCATCGTAGTTCCAGGTCTCAGGTAATTTATCAGATAAACTTGAGACATTAATGTATCAGAAATACTCTTTAAAAGGTGGTTTTATAGATTGATCTTTCAACAATAGTAATGGCAGTAACAATAGGTCACATTTATTAAAGTTTTCTATATTCCAGGCACTGGACTAAACTACTTAAAAGTTTTCTCTCCAAGAGTTGGGGCAAATGGTTCTGTGGGGCACGCATGCAGAGTTCAGATCCCCACCCCCCATGCTTGTCCTCCTAGTGCAGGAAGGTGGTGACAGGAGGATCCCAAGGGCTACCTTGCTGGCTAGTGTAATTGAATCAGTGAGCTCCAGGTTCCTTGGGAGACCATGTCTCAAAAACTAAGGTGGAGAGCTACTGAGGAACATACCTGACCTCTACCTCTGGCATGCACACACACACACACACACACACACACACACACACACACACACACACATATATATATATATACACCTTTTATCTCTAAATGATGCCTGGTGGTGCATAACTTGTCATCCTAGCATTCGGGAGGCTGAAGCAAGAGGATTACAAGTTCAAGGCTAGCTTGAGCTCCAGAGTGTTCAAGCCCAGCCTGGCCTTCATAGCCAGACCCTATCTCAGAAGAAGAAAGAGTTTTCTCTTTTAATCTCCAGCCATCATTCTCAAAGTCTAGTCAAATTTCATGAATAATCAGTCAAGTGTTCTTGGGTTCAGATCCCAGCTCTGCCACTGATTATTTCTATGATGTTGCTCAGCTTTAATTTTCTCTTCTATAGTCTAAAATAGATATTCCCTTTCCTGAAGTAAATAAAATAGTTAAAGCTCTTAACACATCATCAGCACACAACAAAAGAGACAGATAGCTGATAGATTTACTAAAAATGAATATTTTCAAATGACCTAAAATGGAAGACTTAATCAAATGTTTTTAACAAAGACAATAAGAATCATATCACTGCTCCAAATAATAGAAGGGAAATCTACAGACTGTTTCTTTTCCTCGGGCAGTGTTAACATATGGGGCTGAGGAGCCACGGGGAGATTGAACTCAAGCTTTTACATGCTGAGTACAGACTCTACTACTGAGCTGTCCCCTATCCCAGCCCCATAATCCATATTCTTAAATAAGGCTATGAATATAAGCAAAGAAATATGTGAGCACAAGCCTAAGGGCTGGTTAAGGACAGGCTGCCTGTTCTGGACTCGGCTCACCCAGGACTCCCTGCCTTGCCCCCAGCCCCATGAAATCAGTAGGAAAGAAAGGAAAGAGCTGCCTGAGCTCTGAATTCCTGTCCAATTTTAGCTCCAGGTGTCAGAGTCATGTGGAAGTGGCAGGCTTGGGGAATGCTGACACCAAAGCATATGGTTAGATCCTGTTATAGCTCAAAGAAAGGATATGAAGAACTTGACCCTAGGTGAGATTTCAAAAAAGAAGAAAACGCCACAGTGATGTAAGGTGGGGGGAAGCTCGGGCCTGGAAAGGCTAGGGTTTGACTTTTAGCTTAACATGCCTCCACAGTGTGACCTTGGGTATGGATGAACAGTATATTGTCACTGTAATTCCACCTGTGAGACACAAGCTGTCACATCCTTGTCACAGGCCCATGGTGGTACTCCACAGATTGGCATTTCCCTCTCCTCCATGGCCAAAGGCGGCCCAGATATAACCCTGACCACCTAATCAATGGTTGGAATGCATTGTTTTTTGTTTTCTGGGATCTGTGTTGGAATTCTTTTTAAAAATATTTATTTGCAAGCAGAGAGAGAAGAGAAACAGAGAATGGATGTGCCAGGGCCTCCAGCTACTGCAAAGGGACTCCAGATGCATGCATCACTTTGTACACCTGGCTTTACATAGGTGCTAGGGAATCAAACTCAGGTTGTTAGGCTCTGCAGGCAAGTGCCTTAACCACTGAGTCAATTCTCCAGCCCCGTATTGGAATTCTTTCCAGGCTTTGCAGCCCATGTCCACAAAGGCAGAAACAGAGGGGAGAAATCAGAAGGAAGTCCTCAGAGCTACAATATACTTTCATAAAATATTTTTATTTGCAAGCAGAGTGAATGAGAGGGAATTAAACATAGGCCTTCAGATTTTGCAAGAAAGTGCTTTTAAATACTGAACCATCTCTCCAGCCCAACACGTGGAATCCTTATGTTCAGTTCACATGTGAGAATGTCCAACCTGTTACCAGGAAAATGAATATTAAAACTACAATGTAAAAACAGGGCATGAGGGTACATGCCTTTAGTTCCCAGCACTTGGGAGGCTGAGGTAGATGGATTACCCTAAATTCAAGGCCACCCAGGAGCTACAGAGTGAATTTCAAGTTAACCCCGGGCTAGAGTGAGACCCTGACATGAAAAAAAAAAAAGCAAAAATTAAATAAAACTTCAACGTACAATGCACAAAGCAAATGTTAAAAGTCCCAAGATGCAGGCTTGTGACAGGAAGAGCTGAAGGTACACACCAGGCTGAGCTCTGGGACCCTATCCCAAAAGCCAAAGCAAACCAACTAAAATCTCACAATGCAGGTGCAGGAGGGCCAATAGGGCCCCTAGAGAGCACCTGTGCTTGGTGTGAGAGGAAGGGAACAAAGCTGTGTGCAGAAACCCCGCTCTGAGATGGGAAGCCCATAAAAATGGTATCAAGAGGCTACATGGCTCATGCCTTTCATCCCAGCACTTGGGAGGCTATGATGGGAGGATCACTGCGAGTTCCAGGCCAGCCCCAGCCTCAAAAAGATAAATAAAACAAAGAATCCCATGGAACACTATGAAAACTTCGGGATGAGGTATGTCTGCTCAGCAAATGTCCACCTCCAGCACAAAGAGGAGGCGGTGCACGCAGAAGGCACGATCTTCTTCCCTGGGTCAGAAATGGCCAGCGGGGTGTCTGCAGGATTCAGAACCATGCTGGGCCTGCTTTGTCCTCGTTGGCAATACCTCCAGCGTGATACCCTGCTGTCACCTGGGAGAGCGAAAGTCTCTGGAAGGCTTGTAGGGTTGAGGGCAGATCTGTGGATCCCCGGGGCACTGCAGTGTCTGGCGAGGGATCTGAGATGTCGGGGTCCTGGGGCCCGGCTGAGGCACCCCCCTGGACGATGTCCCCCGAGCCAGAGCAGAAGCCGGGCAGCTCTGCAGGCGAGGACCCCCAGGGCTCGGGCGGAGGGGGCGCGGCGGCGGGGCGGTGGCCATCGTGGGTCGGGGAGTGGACGGCGCGGCGGTGGCGGCGGGGCGGTGGCCGGCTCAGCCCCGGGAACCACTGCGGGCGATGCGGCCCGGCGCCCTGGGCCAGGCGGTGGCGGAACCACGCCCGCACGAGGTGCTGGCTCAGATGGAGCCGGGCAGCCAGGACCGCCCGCGCCTGGAAGTCGGGGTACGCATCCATCCTGAAATACCTCTCCAGCTCCCGGTGCTGAGCCTGGCTGTAGATCTGCCCAGGTGCACCAGGGTCCATCCAAGAACCACTGGCTTCTTGCAGCATCCTGGCTCTTCTGCTGGGTCTTGGGGCTTAGCCTCCATGGAACCTTTTATCCTCCCGCCCACAGCTGTCCTGGTTAAAGGCTGTTCTCCGCACAGAGGGAGAAGGGTGGCTGCCCACCTGTGCCCGTCTCCAGCACTATGCAGATGCTTATCAAGGAAGAAGAGAGGCTGGTACTTAGGAGACCAAGTTCAGGAGGCACCTAGAGACTCATTTTGACTCCTGAGGGCTCCCTGATCCTGGGCTCTTCCAGGGCAGGATGTTATCCTGAAAGCAATCAACTGTGACTGTGATCCTCCCCTCCACCTCTGGCCTCTGCCAGGAGCTAGCCTCTCCTGACCTCCTCTCCAGCTTTCTCCTGGACCCTCTGTGGCAGTTGGGGGGAGGAGTGTGTGTGTGTAACTCAAGCAGGGGCTGCCTGGGAAGGTAGTGGCAGGTCTGGGCCCATGGGGTATCTCGTGATACATCCTTTCTGTTTCCCACAAAGACAGCTTCCGATCTGTCTGGAAGATGTCTCGGTCCCTTTGATGCCTGTGCCTGGGACTCTGTGTCTGTGTCTATTTCCTACCCGCCGCCTTTGCTTTCTCTTACATTTCCTGAGGCGGCTCCCTCTCCTTTCAGTGATTTTTTTTTTTTTTTTTTGGAGTCTTCCTTTGCTTTGTGTCTTCCTTTGCTGATTCCTAGGGACCAAAGTTAAAAACTCCAGTATTCTCTGTTTTGTACATTAACTCATCTGGCTCATTTATTGCCCCCTTGCTGTACTGGGAATCAAACCCAGGGCCTCCTCCATAGTACTCAAAGGCTTGTTCACTGAACTCCTCCCCACCTCCACACACACACAGGTTATTTTCATTCCCTCAACCCTTCTGACAAAATAATATAAAGAAACTGTGTCTTTTTAAACAGCCCACAACCAACCTAAGGCCGGAAGATTAAGAAATACCAAGCAAATAGATTAGCAACAATATTTGTGTTCTGTGCACACAACAGTAAACAAAGCAACTGCAAAAAAAGTAACTGGCTACTGGGCTTGGTGGTACACACCTATAATCCCAGCTCTAAGGAGGTTGAAGCAGGAAGATCTCAAGTTTCAGGCTAGTCTGGACTTACATAGTTATGGAGGTTTGAATGTGAATGTATTTCCCATATAAACTCAGGTGTTTTATTAAGCTTGTACATTGGGTCTCCAAGTTTGAGTAGTTTGAGTTCTGGGTTTGTGCTTGCTGGTTTTTTTTTGTTGTTGTTGTTGTTTGCTGGCTGTTTTTTGTTTGTTTCTCTCTCTCTCTCTCTCTCTCTCTCTCTCTCTCTCTCTCTCGGCTTATTTGTATGGAAGTAAGCAACTGTTTCTGTCATTGATGGAACTTCCCCTTGACCTGTAAATTTGAGATAAATCCCTTCCTCCCATAAACTGTGTTTGTTTGGATGTTCATCTCACCAATGTGGAGATGACTACAGTAGTAAAGACTCAGCCTTGGAATAAATATATAAGCAAGCCAGTTATGGTAGCAGTACATGCCTATAAACCCAGAATTTGGAAGCTAAGGCAGGAGGATTACTGTAAATTCAAGATCAAATGGGCTGCACAATTAGTTCAAGGCTAGTATGGGGGGGTGCATAGTATGTGTGCACACACATGTGGTTTATGCAGTGTGCAGATGCATGTGCCCATGCACAGGTGTGTGGAGGCCAGAATGGATATCGTGTTCTTTATTGCTTTACCAGCTGGTTTTCCTGGTACAGAGCCTCACACTGAACTTGGATGTGATGGTTTCATCCAGGTGTCCCCACCCCCAACAAACAAATATGTTCTGAATGCTCAAACCCCAGCTGATGGAAATTTGGATATTAGACCCTTGTTGTAGCTGTGTTATTGGGGGCAGGTTTCTTTCCCAGTGTTTGGCCCATTCTCCTGATGCTGTTGTTCACCTGTGGGCCAGGAGGTGATGTCCAGCCTCAGCTCATGCCATCACATTCCCTGCCATGATGGTGTCTCCCCTTGAGTCTGTAAGCCAAAATAAACCCAATCCTCCCATCAGCTACTTTTGGTTGGGTTCTTCCTGTGCAGTGAGAGAAAACTGACTACATAGAGCTCCAATGGTACAATTGGTTAGCAAACGGTACTTATATGAAAGCTGATTACACCAATTTTGGTACCAGAGAGTAGGATCTGTCGTAGCTGCAAGAACCCTGATTCTGTGGCTTTTGGCCTTTTGGAACTGATTTTCAGGAGGAATGTGGAAGGATTTGAAACCTCAGCCTAATAGACACCTTGCAGTGCTGTAAATACAGCTTCATGGACCATCCTGGTCAGAGTTGAAAGACCGAATGCAGTAAATACTATGGACTGTGAGGTTTAGCTTATGAGGGTGAGAAAGAACTTTGTAGGGACTGGTCTAGAAGTAGTTTGTGTGAGATGCTTCTGTGTTCTGCCTGCCTGTGTCCTGAGAACTTGTGCAGGGTTGCTTTGTGTGGAAATGGACTGGTGTGAGCAGATGGAGATGGCCCAGAAAGAAATGAAATCTTTAGAACGAAATGGCTGCCCATTCAGCTGCAATTGTACAAACATTGATATTGGGCCAGGCGATCTGCACTGAGACAGCAGGGAGAATATAGACTCTTTTGAAGTAAGGGGCCTGAATACTGAAGGAGGTTTCCTGCTCTTCAAAGATGGCTTTGTTCCCCCCTGGATTAACAAATTGGTAGCCCACCTGGTACTATGGAGTACCAGGTGCAGGTACAAATGCAGGAAGAGAGAGAGGGTCATTGGATTTGTAACACAGTTTTATTTTTGAAAATGGCCATCAGCAGTGTGAAGCAGGTGTGTTAGATTACCTGCATAGAGGCCTAATGGAGCCATGAGAATGAACCGTGGGTTGCAGTAGAGACCCAGTGAATTCCAGGACTATGGGATGGCTGCCAAAGAGAGCTGCTAGCACCAGGTGAAGTTTTCCCAGACTGTGAGTAGACAAGCTGGAGGGGCAGGATTGGAACTCCAGAGTCCAGTTACTGATTATTATCAGACTTAGAGTTATTAGAGTTTGTTGTTTGCCTGTTTGTTTAAAATCTTGTATTGGCTCAATCTGTCTTTGCCATGCCCAATGCTATCTTGTGCAGTATGAATGTTCTGTGCCATTGTGGTTTTTTTCTGGTTTTTAAAGTTGAGCTGAATGCATTGTATTTTACATCATGTATGATTATTAGTTTATGGGGCCAGCAGCAGACTGTGATGGTTTGATCCACGTGTCCCCCCACAAACGAATGTGTTCTGAAATGCTTGATTCCAGCTGATGGTAGCTTGGGTATTAGAACCTTGTTGGAGCTGTGTTGTTGGGGGTGGGCTTATGGGATTAAAGCCAGCTTCCCCTTGACAGTGTTTGGCACACCTCCTGATACTGTTCACCTGATATTGGCCAGGAGGTGATATCTACTCTCTGTTCAGGACATCATTTTCCCTGCCATCATGGAGTTTTCCCTTGAATCCATAAGCCAAAATAAACCCATTCCTCCAAAAGGTGCTTTTTGGTTGGGTTCTTTCTGCAAAACATTGGAGTTCACTGTTTTTTAGCTAAACTGAGTAACCAGCAAGCCTCAGAGATCCTCTTGTCTCCACCCACCTCAGCATTGATCATACAGACATATATGGTCATAACCAGTTTTCTTTGTGGATTCTGGGGATTGAATTAATGTCCTTGGGCTTGTGCAGCAAACCCTCTTTCTTACTCACTAAGCCATCTCCCAGTAAATTGTGATGTTTAATCTTGATTGTCAACTTGATAAAATACATCTGTTGAGGTGTCTATGAAGGTGTTTCCTAAAAATATTTTAAAGAAGAAACACCAGGCTGGAGAGATTGCTCAGTGGTTAAGGCACTTGCCCCAGTGCCTAAGGCCCTGGGTTTAATTCTCCAGGACCCACATAAGCCAGACCCACAAGATGGTGGCCCTGGTGCATTCTCTCTCTGTATCTCTCTGCTCAAAAATGAATAAATAAAATATTTTTTTAAAAAAAGAAGAAAGACCGACCATTAATGTGGGTGGCACTATCTCAGGGACTGGGCTAGAATCCTGGACTGAATACAAAGGAGAAAGAGAAAGTAAGTGGGGCACTGGCATCCATTGCTCTCTGCTTCCAGACGGTGGACTCAATGTACCCATCTGCACCAGATTCCTAGTGCCATGCCTCCCATGCCATGAGGGACTATACCGTCAAATGATGAGCCCAAATAAACCCCTCCTTCCTGAAGTTGCTGTTGTTGCATATTTTATTACAGTGATGAGAAAAGTAATATGTAAAAGTTAAAGCAACAGCCATGATAATAGTATTTTATGCCATTTTATACTCACAAATGTTCAAACTCAGTCACTATTTCAAAAAAGCCCACTTCTGCCTTATATACCAGGATTTATAGAATGAAACTATTTTCTTGGTTGTTATTCCAAGCCACTCCTCTTCCTAAAGTCTTTTTGAAAATTGTTTATTTGCAGGTGTGTGTATGGGTGTGCCAGGGCCTCTTGCTGCCACAAACAAATGCTAGATGTTTGCACCACTTTTTGCATCTGGCTTCTGTGGATGATTTGGAAATTCAACCTGGCTGGCAAGCTTTGCAAGCAAGTGCCTTTAACCACTGAGCCATCTTCCCAGCCCCAACCGCTAAAGTTTTATTTTATCCAGATTAAAAGATTAGGAGTAAAACCATATTTAAGGGAATGAGGCCAGCAACAAGCTTCACTAATCCCAGGATCTGGATGCCAGAACAAGACAGGATGGATTCACTCTCTTCTGAAGGAGCAGAAGCTGACCCTTCTGATTTTTGGTCAAATAAGTCTCAGAGCTAACAGGACTTTCACTCCCCTGTTCTCAAGAACTAGACTGAAGGGTTGTAGTAATTATTAACAAAGGGTCTTGGTGCACCCAAGAACAGCCTTGTTGATAAGCCTGCAGACAGGCCAGCTGCTTTAAATGAACAAAATCAGACTCTTGTGTTTACACTGCATATAATTGTACCTACTGAGCCATATCCCCAGCTTTGATGGAACCCTAACACTGCCCACAAAACATAAGCTCTCTTCTTCTTCTCTCTCTCTTTCTTTCTTTCTCTCTCTTTCTTTCTTTCTCTCTCTTTCTCTCTTCCCCCCCTCACACACACACACACACTTTTCCTTTTCCCTTCTAAATTCCTCTTCCAGCCAGAAGGCAATCCCTTGATCCATCTTAAATATTGCACTTAAATATTGCCTGATAATTTTTTTGTTAAATGAAGCTATTTTATAGGTTATAGTGCTCTTGGACCTTGTCCCAGGACTGTACTGTGGTCACCCTCCCATCCTCACAGTGCTCTGAATGTGGCAAGTACTTGATGGATGCTTGTCAGCCAGCTGTCTGTAGTCATATAGTCAGTCAGCAGTAAGGATGACTCCATGGCTTCTCACTTTGCAGAGAAGGCCTGGCAGTCTCTGGAGATATAGCTAATGCTTTGCAAAGAAAAGGGACAACTAGCTGATGCTTTAGGTGTGCAGTGATCTGAATGTGGGGAAGGCCTGTGGCAGACCCTTTGCTGTTGTGACTCCTGGTTTTAGAATCTGGAGGCTGGAAGAGCAGGACTTCAGAGAAGAATCCAGAGAAGAAAACAGAAAATGGATTAATGAATACTGTAACTACAAAACATTTATTCAGACAGGCCGCCTGTCTAATCCTTAGAGATCAGAAAGGAAGTAACTCTTCACTTTGAAAACTTTGGAGAGACACCCATAGTCTTGACTCAAACTCTATAAACCCTAACTGGATGCTGCACAGAAGGCCTTAGACCTAGAGGGCACCTATAAATGGGGAATGAAGGAATGAGGAAGAAGGAGAGAGACAGAGACAGGAGTTGGCAAGTATTCTTCTCTTAGAGGATCATAGTTTCCAGCTCCAAGATGACTCTGATTTCTCTAGAGAATTATATTAAAATATTTATTTATTTGTTTATTGTCTTTATTAAGCAGAGATGAGAGAGAGAGAGAGAGAGAGAGAGAGAGAGAGAGAGAGAGAGAGCGCACCAGGGCCACCACCTTGTGGGTCTGGCTTATGTGGGACCTGGGGAATTGAACCCGGGGCCTTAGGCACTGGAGGCAAGTGCCTTAAACACTGAGCCAACTCTCCAGCCCTAGAGAATTATATTAGAAATGACAAACATCTGTTAAATTCTGTGTGTACAAGGCATAGTATAAATACTTTATGTGTATCTCTCATTTCACTTACATAATTCTAATTCTTTGATCCTTTTAATTACTTTCGTTTTGTGCTGATACTTAGATCTTGAATGTTTTCCAAATGCCTATGTGTTAAAGGCTTGGCTTCCAGCCCATGGCATTATTAAGAAGTGATGGAATTTCTAGTAGGCGGGGCCTGTTGGGATGAAGTTAGGTCATTGAGAATAGAGTGCCTTTGAAGGCAATATTGGAACCCTGGTCCATTTCCCTATATTAGTGTTCTGGTCACCATGAAATGAACAGGCTGTTTCTGTCATGTGCTCCCATCACGATGTACTGTGTAAACATGAACCCAGAACCAAAGGGCCAAACGACTATGGACTGAAACCTAAAAGCATAAGCCAAAATAAACCCTTTTTCTTTTTCAGTTGATTTATATCAGCTATTTGTTGTAGCAATGAAAAGCTTGCTAGTACATTTTGTAAATTTAGAAATTTAAGCACAGTTTAAGTAACATCTCCAAGTTTAGATGGCTAGTGAGTGGTAACTCTGGGAAGGAGGAGAAAGAGATCTAGGAATTAAAGTAAGAGAAGCTTAGGTTGGGATCTTGGCCTCATCATCTATTAGTGTGGCCTTTGACAAGTTATTTAAACTCCCTGAATCACATTTGCCTCATTGGAAAAACCAGGTTAATTGTGTCTACATCATAGGGTTGACATAGAGTTAGATGAGTGTTGGACTTTTGCATTTCCTATATGGAAGGACTAGCAATTTGGACCAACCCACCTGCTGAAAATAATTAAGCATGCCGGTTAAGCATTCTCTCTCTCTCTCTCTCTCTCTCTCTCTCTCTCTCTCTCTCTCTCTCTCTCTCTCTCCCTACCCCTCCCTCCCTAACCCCCTCTCTCGATCTTGTGTATCCCAGGCTAGCCCTGAACTTGCTATGTAGATTGAGAACAACCTTGAACTTCTGAGTTTCCTGTCTATATCTCCCAAGTGCAGTGACGGAGTGATGGATATTGAACTCGGGACTTTATGCTAGGCAAGCACTCTACCACTGAGCTACATTCCCAGCCCTGTGTAGTTTTATTTTTTAATAAAATATGCTTTATGAAGGGTCTGGCCTTCAACTCTCCAACTTGCAATGTAGCCATGGATGGCCTTCAACTCCTGTTCATCTACTTCCCAGGTGCTGGGATGACAGGTATAAGCCACCTGCTACATCTGAATTTTTCTTTTAAACTACATAAAAGCATCAAAGAAATGACAAAGTGATAAATGTCATACCCCAAATCTAACAAAAATCAAAATCTCAGGAAAATAAGTAGAACAACAAAGCTACTTTTTGTAAGAAAGCATTTATCTTTTGTTGTTGCATATTTGTTTTGAGACAGAGTTTTGCTACGGTAGCAGCTGGTGTCAAATTGACAGCCACCCTCCCGCCTCAGCCTTCTTCTAAGTGGCGAGATTAGATGTGTCAACAACTATGTAAAGCGGGACTGGCATTCATTTTCAGTAACATAAACACACACAAATTAAAAATAAGGATCAGCACAGTACCTTCTTGTGGTTTATTGTGAGTATCACATGAGTTAATGCACAGAGAATGGTGTCTGGCACAAAGGAAGCAACTACATGATGATGGTGAGGATACTACTTATGATGATAATTTTCTGAAATGATCATGACCCCCTAAATTATGTTGTTTTTTTTTTCAAGGTAGGGTCTCTCTCTAGTCCCAGCTGACCTGGAATTCGCTCTGTAGTCTCAGGGTGGCCTCGAACCCAAGGCACTCCTTCTTCTAAAGGCATCGACAGCAAGTGTTGTTAATCCTTTGCAATGCAGGTGAAATATTGCCTACCCCTTTAAGCATTCTTTGCCTTCATGCACTACAGAACTTTATACAAGCACCTCTCATAGCCCTCAGCACTCATTGTTGTAATAACATATTGATATTCTTATATCTTCCATGAAACTATACTTGTTGTTTGGGACAATTTTTTAAAATTTTTTAATTGCATATATAACAGGTTATAATACAGTTTAATTCCCTCACCCCAACTCTATTATCCTGGGAGCCCTCCTCATGGGGTTATGGTAATCACTGTAGGGTTATGAAAACCTCAGTCAGGGGCTGGAGAGATGGCTCAGCGGTTAAGGCACTTGCCTCCAGTGCCTAAGGCCCCAGGTTCAATTCCCCAGTACCCACATAAAACCAGACCCACAAGGTGGTGGTCCTGGTGTGCTTTCTCTCTCTCTCTCTCTCTCTCTCTCTCTATATATATATATATATATATATATATATATATATATATGCTTGGAAAATGAATAAATAAAATATTTTTTAAAAAAAGAAAACCTCAGTCAGAGGGACTAAATCTTATTTTTTGTTGTATCTTTGGTTGCTAGCTTAGAAATTGACACGTAACAGATGCTTAGTAATATTTGGCAAATGAGTGCATTGATGACTTCACTTGCCTTAATGAAAAGATTTCTCCAACAACTTTTTATTTTGAGTCGCCTGTCCCTTATTCTGCACTCACTTTAAGACAAAAAAACATAAAGCCGTGTTCTTTCACTTGAATAGTTACTATGGAACATAAACTTCTCCAGAACAGCCCAATGGCAAGGGAGATGGCTCAGTAGTTAAAGGTGCTGGCCTGCAAAGCCTGCCAGCCAGGGATTCAACTCGCCAGTACCCGTGTAAAGCCAGGCGCATAAAACGGTACGTGAGTTTGCAGATCATGGCAGTGGCAAGAGGCCCCGGCACATCTATGTGCATGTCTGTGTGTCTCTCAAATAAAGATGAAAAAAAAAAAAAATAAAACAAGGAAAGCACAGCCCCACTATCTTATCTGCTTCGTTTTGTTCTGCTAGAGCCACCGAGTGTCAGGAAAATGACTAAACCCTCATAAAAATGATATTGGCAAACAAACTGAGCCGATGAATCATGAGATCAGTGACCATGAAAAATTCTTCCTGCTTGTGTGGGAATGTGGATTTGAATTGACTTCCTGATTCTGATATGGTATTAGTGTGAAGAACACTGACCTTGAGGTCAAAAGATGAGGATTTAGGCCCCAGATACACTCCTTCTTTGTTATGTGACTTTGAACAAAACTTTACCTTCATTATCCTCATCTAAAAGTGGAGTTTAATAACACATACCAGATAGTGTTTGCTGTAAGACCAGTATATTGATGCAATCTATCAATGGCCAGGTGCCTTAAAAATGTAAATATAGTTGATTAAGCTGAAAGTGGAAATACACTCCCAATATCTCAGCTCTTGGGAGGTAGAGGAAGAGGATCAGGACTCAAGGTCATTCCTCGTTACTTAGAGAGTTCAAGGCCAGCCTGGGCTACTTGAAACCCTGTCTCAAAAAAAAAAAAAAAACCAACAAAAAGATAGTTGATTATGCTGTCTGTGTTAGAAAGTTCTCAGTTCTCACCACTCAGCTAATTTCTTATTACCAAAGAAAGCCCTTCACCTGAAAACAAATAGCCCTTGTAGGAACTGGGGTGTGGCTTGGTAACAGAGTGTTTGACTTTCATGTCAAGGCCTGGAGTTTGATTCACAGCACCGAAAACAAACACCCCACCACCACGGAAAAAAAATATAAAAGACCTGTAGAACTTGAGGGGCATCTCTGTTTTGAGAGTTTGGCAAGTGACTGAGCTTGGTTCCAGAGAAAACAGGCCTGGAGGGATCTGTTTGGGGAGCACTTAGTACAGTTCATGCTTTCCCCATGACTCCACGTACTCTGACACATTCAGCCACAGTAACAAGTGGAGAGAGGCGTGGGCTGGCCCAGCTGGGCGCCTGGGAACCCAGAGAAGTCTGGCTAGAATAACATGGACTTGAAATCCAGCACAGAATACAAGAGAACACATGGGCAATTCCTCCCAGACAGGAGGCCCACGTGAGGTCAGGGGAGTGGGGGTGTCAGGGGACTCAGGTGGCATCATATCTTAGTCATTAAAGACCAGACTCTGTGTCCTAGCTTTCAAGACCTATTTGCTCATCCTCATTATTCATCTAGCTGAATCCCAGCCTCTGTGTTTAGAAAGCCAGAGAAATTTCCTAACGGAACGAGGCGATTTCTCTTTGGCACTGCCTTTTCTACGAAGACCATAGTCTTCAGTGAGCCATCAAGTTATACGTTGGTGCAATTAAAAGACGCTAGAGTTTAGAAAGAATTAAAACAGTTTGAATCCACAGAAGCTGTGCCCCACACCCAGATGAAGTGCCACACCCTCAAAGCGCAGTGAGTGGATGCAGGATCCAGGTGTCTTCACCCCCAGCCCAGAACCCCACCCTCTCCTGCTCCCAGACCAGTGAACCTGGAGAAGCTGGATGCTTCGACCTATCAGCTGTGGTTCTAAGAGAGGGCGGATCCAGGTCAGAGGGAAGATGTGCTTAGCAAACAACTTAGCCTGCTGTGCAGGCAATCCTGCCAAGACAGGCTGCCTGTCAGCCAGCAGCTGGCTGTCAAGAAGGTTTGGGTTGTCATTACACTTACTGGAGTTGCCTTATGAACCAAGTATGTTCACCTAACCAGTTCTCTTCCTCACCATCTCTTCCCCAAACAAACTTCCTTCTACGCCTAAATTCTGACAATCTTCTGGTCTCTAGTGACGTTTGCTCTATCATAATGAAGATTATATATTGAACAAGACTGAGCATGATCTGGTTTATTTACACGTATAAACTATTTCAAAGGAATGCCCTGAGAAAAGGAATTGTGCTTTGCATACTCAAAAGGCCTTGTGACAGGACCCTGAAGACTGACTGGGGGATGGGGGGTGAGTCATTGGATCCTGCTATTTTTTCCAGTGTGGCCACATTGAATAAAACTCCTTTTTCTGCTTTTCACTAAATCAAATCAAATAAAAAAGTTAGCCTCTGCCCAGTGTGGAGGCCCATGCCTTTAATCCCAGAACTCTGGAGGCAGAGGTAGGAAAGCCATGAGTTCAAGGTCAGCCTGATAATACATAGTGAATTGCAGGTCAGCCTGGACTAGAGCAAGACTACCTCAATAAAAAAACAAAATAAAACAAACAAAAAGTTAGCCTCACTGGATGCTTCATGCTTCCTTCTTATGTTCCAGAAGTTTCAAGGTAGATCTCCTGCTCACCATGTCAGAATCACATCCAGTTTATCCTAAACTTCATCTGGTCCATTCTGGGCCGCCTAACTCGGCCTTTGGCTCTAGAGAAAATTAGCGTTTTGAGTTCACCAAACTTCAAACTAGCTTAAGGTAATAATAAGCATTATTAAGTAAGGCATTCTGATGTATCAGGCAATGTGCTAAGCTTTTTAAATTAATTACCTCCCAGCAATTACAGAGAGAATAGCCATTATTACCATCATCCCTACGTTTAGCTGGATACATTTCACACCGCCAGTAAGGGACAAAGCCATGCCCTAATCATCATGCCATGATGTCACCCAACTGCAGGGGTGATATTTAGAAGCTTCCTTGTGCTTGGGAAAGTATAGACCAGTGTCTTCAGCATTCTCTCTTCTTGGCAGTGGAGGTGGCAGACCCAGTGAACTAAGCTCCAGTAAGAGGTAGCACCTCAATCCTGGGTCTGTGCTGAGAAGTGGCACCAGATGGGGTTCTGGGGTGTGGCCATTTTAGCCCTTGGTAAGAATTTCCAGGAAATTAAGACTCATTAAAAAAAAATGGTCTCTGCCTTTAGTGGATGAGAGTCTTAACTTTTCTCCAACCAGTCAGTTTGGAGAGACTGCTTGATCTGTTTGTGTTCTCAGTGCCAGTAATAGGTAATAACACCACCGTGTGATTGACCTCATTCAATTGCCCAAGAGCCTCTTGACTTGTTATCTTACTACCTGCACACAATGCCTTCCTGGTGTGCAGATAGTCAGTGAGGTCACCAGCCCACACAGGACAGCTCTCTTTCCTCCTCTGGGCTTCAGCTGGGCCTCCTTTCCCTGCTTTACAAACTGTGCAGACTGTTCACAGCCTCCTCTGGACACGCCTTCACATCTATTGGCTGTTGGTGAACAGGCTATTGTCTTGCTCCTGAGTGTTTTAAATAGCTTCTTTTGCACATCTTATTTCCCCTAATTAGGTCAGAAGTTTCTCAAGGACAAAGATTCTATCTTTTATTTATGTGGTTCTCATCCATTCTTAGAATTCTTTTTATCTGTAACAGGTTGTCAGCAGAGCTTTGTTCACTGCTTTTTATTTTCTTCATCCAGCCCCTAAGGGGGAAAAATTACAGAAGCAGAAAGGGAGAGAAATGAGGCAAAAGTCTGGACATTCCTACCTTCAGAACAATAGATCATTCTTTCTGGGCACTTTTGTAGGAGATGCCCAATGGTCAGTTACATTTCACCCACACTTTCATGAGGATATGTGTGGCATGCATGTGTGTCTTCATATGTGTGTGCACATGTGTTTGTTAACCAGGTGCTGGCTTTCTTACAGACATGATCATTTCAATTTGCTCTCACAACAACCACAAATAGCAAAAACTGCTTGCCTCCTCATGGAGATTGACTATCTGGAATAGGAAGTAATTTTCCCAAAGCCTTCTACCTAATGAATAATGGTACTAAGATTCAAAGTCAGTTTAATTCCAAAGCCTATGATTTTCCACTCTACTGCACATCCCCAGGCTCTGCCCTGGGTTCACTTGCCCATCCCTTTCATTCCTTTTCTATTTGACTGGTTTATCTGCAAGTTGTATAACATGGGCTCCAGGGAAGTCTGATAATGGCCTCTTGGAAAAAGGGAGCAGAGAAGTAGAAAAACAATAGCAATCGTGTGAAAAGGAACAAAAATTTGATGTGTCACAGGCTATTATTAACTTTTGTTAATAATAACTTTTGTTGCTATTGTTTTGTTTTTAGAGACAGGGTCTCCTATACCCCAGGCGGGACTCCACTTCCTATGTAGCTGAGGACGGTTTAGGGCTCTTGATCCTTTTGCTTCCACCTCCCAACTGCCAGGATTAAAAGCATGTGGCACTATACCTGACTTTTGTAGGATTCTTAAAGTCTTCATTATGCAAATTAGAAAACTGAAGCTCAGGAAGTCACATGACTTGTGTGGGGCCCAGGGTAATTAAGTGGTGCAGACACAGTCTAGATCCAAGAGTGACAAATACCAAAGCAGAAGAACAGGATTTCACAGGAAAGAGGAGATCCCAGGGCTGGGAAGATGGCTCAGTGGATAAAGTCAGACAAGTGTGAGTACCTGAGTTGGGATACCCAGACTCACTGAAAAAGCAGGCTCCTGTAATTGCATCATGCCCACAGCGAGACAGGTGGTAGAGACAGGAGAATTTCCCCAAAGCTCAGGGACAACAGTCAACAAGAAGATCCTGTTTCAAAGAGAAGAGCTAAGTGATCCTCTAAAATGCAGGCCACGGCAGGTGCCCACATCCACACACCAAGAAATAGGAGGCAGAGGTAGGAGGATCACCATGAGTTCAAGGCCACCCTGAGACTAAATAGTGAATTTCAGGTCAACCTGGGCTGGAGTGAGACCCTACCTCGAAAATCAAAAAGAGAAATAGGAGATCCCACTAAAACACACTGCTTTCAGAATTGAGTATGCTGTCTTTATAATGTTCTCAGGTCTTATGAAGAACAAGTTGATCTGAGTGCATCAAGCAAGACTAAAAGGGTGAATTTCTGACTCTGAAAGTGTCAGGCACTCACTCTGACGTGGTTCATTGAAGCCCATGAAGGAAGCACAAGAGGTCTGAGGACAAAGATGCAGTTCTAGCTATACTCAAGGACCAGAAAGCCTTTGCATGTGTGGCTCACACATGCTGTGTGGTGACAGCAGACCGGCAAGCCACCAGTGCTATTGAATGAGTTTGCAGTGTCTGCCCTGGGCCATGGCATAAGGCATACTGGATCAACATTGTATGCAATAGGATAAGAGAAATTATTTTTAGGTCAGAGATATGGAGGCTACTTGCAGATTTCTCCCCTCTGCATTCCTACATTTGCTTCTGACAGCAGCCTGTATGTCCTCAGTCTTCCCTCCCCTCCTGTGCCAGTGGTACATTGACACCCCCCACCACCTGTACTCCAGGCAAGTGACTCAGCCAATCACAGCCATGTGTTCCTGATCACAGTAGGACATCCTGATGCTCCTGCTCAGCCAAATTTGCTTGGACTGTTAATAAAGAACTCTTTTCTCCTGGATTTGAACATGGCAGGATATTGGCCTGGCCTTGCTCACAGTCACATTGCTTTCCTACAGAGCTGACAATAAATCCTCCTAGTTAGGGTTCATTGTGTGTATGTATGGGGACTGTCAACTGAAAGCTAAAAATAGATGAATCATGATAGAGAAAGAAGAGGTACAAAAACCTGGTGGGTTGTATCCTGATGATATCGTTTGGTCCCTGAATCCAGCCTAACAAAGAGTTTTCAATTCTTTGAGCTAAAAATCAATTTGAATCTATTTTCATATCATATCACTTGTAAGAGTAAGAGTCCTAGGCTGGTGTTGTAGTTAATCTTCTCATTGCCATGTAGAAAACTACCCAACTAAATGTTGCTTGTGGAAGGAATGGGTTTACTTTGTCTTACAGACTTGAGGGGAAGCTTCATGATGGCAGGGAAAATGACAGCATGAACAGAGTGTGGACATCACCTTTTTCACAGCACTGCCAACAGTGGCAGGAAGGTGTGCCAGGCAAGGAAAAGCCGGTTATGACCCCCCCATAAGCCCATCCCCTACAACACACCTCCAATGAGGTTCCAATTCCAAAACTGCCCTCAGCTGGGGGTCAAGCATTTAGAGCACATTAAGTTTATGGGGGACACCTCAATCCAACTACCACAGCTGGGGAGATGGCTCAGTGGCTAAAGGCACTGCTTGCAAAGCCTGATGGCCCAGTTTGATTCATTCCCTAAGACCAACAAGAAGCCAGATGCACAAAATCACACATGCATCTAGAGTTCATCTGCAGTAGCAAGAGATCCTCTCTCTCTCTCTCTCTCTCTCTCTCTCTCTCTCTCTCTCTCTCTCTCTCTGGTTATGATGTCTTTAGCAATAGGATCTTACCTTTCAGCTCTGATAGGTAATCAAGTGCTTTGACAATAGCCTACATTGTTTTGGGAACCTTGTGGCTTTTAAAAAAAGTTACTCTCAAGCACAGTGGATCATGCCTGTGATCCCAGCACTCAGAAGGCAGAAACAAGAGGATCTCTGCCTGGTTTATGTAGCAAGTTCCAGGTCAGTCAGGACTATATAGCAAGATCCTGTCAAAACAAAAGCAAAAATCACTCTCTTGAGCCTGTGGGTCATTAGAGTTCATGAAATTCTGGTAAAACCTGGAAGTTTCATGTCTTAGCTATCTCTGTAAAGCTTTTCCTCTCACCCCCTCCAACCCAGTGTTCTTTTTTTTAAGTATATTTTGCTTATTTATTTATTTTGAGATAGGGTCTCACTCTAGTCCAGGCTGAATTAGAACTCACTCTGTAGCTCTAGGCTGGCCTCAAACTCAGTGATCCTCTTACCTCTGACTCCTGAGTGCTGGGATTAAAGGCATTCACCATCACACCTATTTATTTTTATCTTTATTCTGTATTATTTTCTTCTTTCTGTTTTCTTTTGAGAATAGAGTCTCATGTAGCTCAGGCTGGCCTTGAAATCACTATGTAGCTAAAGATGACCTTGAATTTCTGTTTCTTCTGCCTCCACCTCTCCAGTTCTGGAATTATAGGCACCATCACACTGACTTATTTGGCATAGGGGGGTCAAACCCAGAGTTTCTTGCATGATAGGCAAGCACTCTACCAATTGGGCTATATTCTCAATCCTGACTCAGCATTCTTTGTGCCTCTGTCTTTATTGCTGTATGATATATGCTTACTTTATTTGTATGTTTTATTTTATTATGTCTCCTATAAATTATAAGGAAGGAGATTATAATGAGTAACTATTATTGGTCTGTTTAATAATTGCTGTGAACTACATAGAGCTTGATGTATGGTAGTAACTTATTATGTGTTGTTTCCCTGGGTGAACATCAGGATAGAAAATAAGAAGGGATTTGAGAGATTTTAGATTCACACAGAATTGTATTCAAATTGGGGTTCCTTCAACTGGTTATTTCTTTTTCTTTATTTCTTGTTCGTTTTCTTTTGAGATGGTTTCATTTCTTCTTGCCTAGACTCAGTGTATAGTCCAAGCAGGTCTTGAACCTGTGGTGATCCTCCTATATCAACCTCTCAATTGCTAAAATTAAGGGCATGGGCCACCATGCCTGATTTCAACAACTGATTGCTTTTATTATATGTATCTACGTATGTACTTTTTAAAGTATATTTTTATTTATTTATTTATTTGAGCGAGAGAAAGAGGCAGAGATAGATAGATAGATAGATAGATAGAGAGAGAGTAGGCACATTAGGGCCTATAGCCACTGCATACAAACTCCAGACAGAAACACCACCTTGTACATTGGCATTATGTGGGTACTGGGTACTGGGGAATCAAACTCAGGCCCTTAGGCATTGCAGGCAAGTGCTTTAACCACTCAGTCATCTCTCTAGCCCCTGTCTTTTTAATATTAATAATTAATTTTTCAACCTAGGTTGTAGCACAATCCATCCCCTGTCCGCATTTCCTTGCAGGTCTTCCTCAATTGTGTTATTGGTGTTCAGTGTGGGGTAATTATGGCCTCTGTCTCTGGGGAGAGCTGAACAATTGATTTCTTGATGCTGTGTAAAAATCTTAACCTTCTTGAGATTCAATTTCTCACCTACAATCCTAAAAAAAATAAAAATCCTAGCCTTGGGGCTCTACCCGGCTCTTACCTCCTACGAGCAAGAGCTCTTCGTACTCCCTCCAACTTCCTTCTCTTAAGAGAAGTTTCCCCATTTCTGGGAGCCCCATGCATGCACCCACTTGGACATGAGCTCTATCTTCCTTTTTCTCTTAAATTCTAACTATAATCTGACAAAACTTGCATTTTTTTAAGTCCCAGCACTTGGGAGGCAGAGGTAGGAGGATTGCCATGAGTTTGAGGCCACCCTGAGACTACATGAATTCCAGGTCAGCCTGTACTAGAGCGAGACCCTACCTTAACCCCCCCCAAAAAAACAAATTAACAAAAATTTAAGATAATATGAATAAGCCATATATAAACCTACCTTCTTTGCTAGCCAATAATATGCATGCTAAAAAAAGAGAAGTTTGGACAGAAATATCCTATGGAGGTAGATAAATATCCTATGGAGTTGTGCCCAGAAGCTACAAATTGTTACTAGAAAAATTTTAGTGCCAGGGTGGGATACCTTCCAGAGAGTTGTTGGCCAGGGAGGCCCCTGATTCCACCAAAATATTACAGGCCATTACCAAGGCTCTTGGTTTCCCACCAGAACTAGATGATAAGACCCCATTGCTGAAGACTCCACATGCATGAGCTACAGGTCACTGAGAAGTCAGGCTTGAGCTAAGCTAGAAGCTGTCTCTCTGTTGACTAGCTGTTGGGATGCTGGAAAGACTGATGCAGCCTGTTGGTGGAGAAAAGTCATCAATAGTCTTAACCAGCAGTGAACCCTGAAAGCTTCATGGCTGATCAGCCAGGCCAAATGTGCCAATGGTGCAATGGTGGCATGTCTGCTATGGAGGAAGCCAACTGCTCTCTGATTGGACTGGAGGCCCACTCCATGGGAGGGAATTCATGTACTTAAACCCTGGTCGAAAGCCTATAGCTGGGGAGGTCATAAGCTCTAGGGAAGTGATGACTACTGTTTATCTGGCTAAATATATATTATGCCCACAAAACTATCCTCTAAACACTTATGTTTATTCCAAGATATTAATGCTCCTCTCACTTTTGGTTAGAGCAGCTTCTATTTTCAGATAGTGGTGGTGACTAGGGTGACTCAAAACTCACCTAAGTGCTGAGGAGTGACAGCGGAATGTTCAGCACTAAGTGAGACATCTCTATCCCACCCTGCAAGGCTCAGAGTCCATTGTGGAAGAAGGGGAAGAAAGAATGTAAGAGCCAAAGGAAGAGTAGTACTGCTTATAATGCTGTCTTCTAGATACAAAAATGCCTTGATACTCATGACCTCACAGTGCCTGACACGACCTCCGCAAGACCTACGTAATCGGGGGAAATAATGATGACATCAAAATAGACCTACTGGAGAGAAGAAGGGATTCAATGGGAGGTGGGTTTGGGAGGGGAAAGTGGAGGTGGTAGAAGGGAATTTCGGTTTATTGCCTATACTTATGAAAGATGTCAATAAAAAGTTTTTTTAAAGTCTAGTCTTGACATTATTGTGAGAGCAGATGGGGTTATGTATCCCAGCCCTTGCCTACTACATTGCAGGCTCTTTTTATACAGTTAGCAGGAACCTTCTAGAATGAGAAAGAGAGCTTGCTAAACTGTTATGTCTTGTCCATCTTTTGTGAATCCATGATGAGTAGGGAACAAACAAGGATATGTCATTATGATATATACATACATATGGTCTCATTCTAGCCTAGGGTGACCTGGACCTCATTCCTCTGGCCTGGCTTTGAACTCACAGAGATCCTCCTGCCTCAGCCTCCTAAGTGCTGGGATCAAAAGTATGTTCCACCACGCAAAGATGAGAACCAATATTTTGACTCATTATTAGCATGCTGTCTTGATTTTACAATCTGAAAAGAAGACTTTTCTGGTCTGGAATCCTAGTGGGATACAGAAGATAAATTACTGGCTGTTGAGAGAGTCTAATGTGGCTGCTGTAATAGTGTGTCATGAACTGAATGCTGTACTCTGCAGAATTCAAAAGTTGAAGTCCCATCCCCCATGTGAGGGTGTTTGGAGATGGGGGCTTAGTGCCCTTATGTGAAGAAACACCAGATTCTATTTCTCAGCCCCCCTCAGTCGAAGTAGGAAGTCAGGAAAGGAGTCTTCCCCAAAACCTGACTGTACTGGATCTCTGTCTGATCTTGAACTTCCAGCCCTCAGAATTGTGGGAAAATTAATTTCTATTGCTTAGCCAATTCATATATGGATTTTTTCCATGGAATATTAAGGTAATTAAATACGTAGGCACTCTTGCTTTCTCACCAAACAAGCACATAATAAAATAAGGCTTTGTATCATGAAATAGTACAATGAAAATTAAAAAAATATCAGAATAGAAAGGGCACCTTAGTATAATGGGAAAAGATGGATGGGGAAAGTAAACAGTTCATAAGTTATCCAGAGTTCTAGAATTGTGCTGTGAATTTATGAAGTTCTTATTGAGAGAGAGAGAAAGAGAGAGAGAGATTGAGATTATAAGAGTCAGCAAAGAACTACCTGATTGGTTTAATGTTTAAGAAGTTAAACTCCTGAAGTTCAAAGGTAACATCAATTATTTAACATTATATAAGGTGTGACTCCTTCATTATATGATTGATGCCTTTACAAACATGCCCCAGTGAATAGGTTCAAATTAGTATGTTGAACCTTCAAAGCAGTCATTGAGCTGCCACCCTTTGCTCATCACAGCTAATGAAATGTCTCTGGGTTTCCCTTTCAAGCTGTTGGCAACTTGCGCACACAGACTCAATATGTTTGTCCTGTGAGAGTGGATATGATTTAAAGAAAGTACTTTCTCACTATTAAGCCCTTCAGATACTCTGCTGGGTATCTGAGAAACCTTATCTCTACTCACCACTGCTACTCTCTCCAATGGCTGAGCAAGTAGGGCTCAGAGAGATTAAATAATTTGCTCAGACTCCTAGCTAACAAGCAAAATAACTAAAATCCAAGCAGTCTGATCTTTTCTATTTGAGCTTCTCACATTTTCACCATTCATGATCTCCCTTCCAGTCTTTATTCTATCTTCATAACTCGAGTTATTGTTTAGTATTTTCAGCAAATTAACTGTATAGTTTTGGTTGTGTGTTGTGGTACTAGGATCAAACCCAGGGCCTCATGGATGCTGGGCATGTGCTCCTGCACTGGGCTGCCTTCCCACCTCTCAATTTAGTTTTACTTAAATATATTTAGCTTTTTCTTAAGCAGTTATCTACGAAACTTTGGATTTGATATGCTTATTAACTTTATAAAATAATTATGGAACTACCAACTTTTAATTTATACATGAACAACTACTACCTGATATTGAGGACTGATGATCTACATATACAACTTTAGAGAAACCCTACATTGTTCCCAGAAGTTACCTGACATAGCAATTTAACTGGACAGCACTATTTGTTATTGTTTTGCAGTGTATGCATTTATGCATGTGTGTGCAGATGCAAGGTCTGTGGGCTCACATGCAAAAGCCAGAGGAGAACATCAGGTGTTTTCTTCTTTTTGTACCTCTAAATGCTTCCTTAGGATGGAGTCTCTCACTGAACCCAGAGCTGCTATTCTTAGACTGGCTGAGCAACACATCCCAGAAATTCTCACAGTCTCTGTTCCCCTTAGGACTGTGGTTACATGTATGTGTGGCCACACCCAGCTGTTTACATGGGTGCGGGGTGGGGCGGGGGGATGGAAATTAGGGCCCTGTCTGGCCCTCATGCTTGAGTGGCAAGAGCTTTTAACAACTGAGCCATCTCCTCAATTCATTTCAGGCTTTTAAGTCATTTATTTGTGTGTGCCTGTGTGTGCATGATCCTGTGTATGTGAATGTATCAACATCTGGGTAATCCTCACCTGTGCACCACATGTTGAGGCAGTGTCTTGCGCTACTGCTCTTTGCTGTGCTCTCCACAAGCTTCCAGGGAATTCTCCTGTCTCTAGCTCAGTCAGACTGCTGGGATTACAGATGCCAGCCATAGATTCTGGCTTTTTACTTGAGGTCTAGGGATCGAACTCAAGGACTCCAGCTTGAATGGTGAGCACTGCTGAGCCATTGCCCCAGCCCCTATTTCAGGTTTTAAAGTAATAACTCTTCAAGCAAGGATCACCAATTGTCTCTGAAGGAAAGAAAAAAAAGCAAGTCATACTTGGTGGGATCCACCAGTAATCACAACACTTGGAAGACAGGGCTAGGCTTGCAAGGGGTCTATGGTGAAGGAAGCTAGTCGTTTAAATATACTTTTATAATTCTACTTAGAATAGACTTGTTTTGAGGCAGGGTCTCACTATATAGCTCTGGCTGACCTGGTTTTACATGGGTATGGGGTTATCCAACGTAGGCCCGTAGGCTTTTCAAGCAAGTGCCTTTAACTGCTAAGCCATCTCCTCAGCCCTTTATGCTCTATTAAATGCATGAATGGATCCTAACTCCCTTAAACAGCATTACAAATAGAACTGCATGTGATGAAGATTTCTCCTCTTATGCCAGGGCAACACTCTCCTGGTTTTTCACTGCTTGCTTTTAAGAGTAGTGTCAGCTTGTTTGATTGAGAGTTGCCCAACTTTTCTATATTAAGTTGAGATGGATGACCCACCCTAACTGTAGATAGCAGCATCCCACAGGCTAGACCCAGGACTGAAAAAAGAGGAGAAGATGAGCTGAGCATCAATATCCATCCATTTCTGCTTCTTGACTGTGGACTCAGTGTGACCAGCTGCCTCCCCTCCTACCACATGCCTTCCCCACCATGACAGACTGAAGTGCCTGGAAGTATAAGCCAAATTAAGCCCTTCCTTCATAAGTTGCTTCTTCTCAGGGATTTGGTAATAGCAATGAGAAAAGTCACTAATATAAGCGGGTTGCAGTGATTTAGAAGTGAAGCAAGTGGACCGCCGATCTCATTAACCAGGAAGATGCCATTTGTTCATGCCAACAGCATCTACTGGATGGATGCCCAGTTCTGCTAGCCATTGTGTTGAATTCAAAGATCTCAAGAAATGAGTGGCTTGCCCTCGAGGAGCTTGTAGTCTAGTGGAAGAGACAACAAATTTTACAAAGAGTGACACTGTTGGTTGCATAAGCATGATGGCAGCCCAGTGCAGGAAGGAGGCAGTTTGTCCTAAAAAACATCTAGGACTATTTGGCAGTGGAATAAAAGGAGCAGAAGCTAACTCTTAAAGAATGAACTGAAGTTGAAGCTAGTGGCAAAATAAGTCTATCCCAAAGGACTTAAGCCCAGATAGGAAAACACTATCACACAGGGTGATCAGGTGATCTGATGGGGTTAGGTTCTTCATGAGAAAGAACAACAGGGCTTCAGTGACCGCTGTTGGGGGAGTTCTAGGTGCTGATGCATCAAACGAAGATAAGCCCAGCCATGTAAAGGTGTTAAACAGAGGACATGGGGGTTTCTTGGTGGGGGTTGCCAGGAATACCCTGTGAGGTCTTTGACGGCTGTTTCTTCTCCATCCTTGGGAATTTCCCTGGATACATTTGGCACCAGAGAGCAGCTGCTATGGCTGACTGCTGTTAAACAAAGTCTTGCTGGCATGGAATTTGGGCGACTATAATTACAGATAATAAATAGGCCTCTATGTGCCTGTCAGGAATTCACACAGTTGGCTCTATCATGGAATTTGAATATTTTACATCCCACTTGTGCATCAAAGTCAGACAGCAGAGGAAACAGAAGTGGTAAGGGATTCCCATTGCTTCCATTAGTTGGCCTTGGCAATGGCCAGGATGACTCTGAAGCTTGGCCTTTCCTCATGGAAGTAGCTTTTCTTTAGAAAGATCCTCACAGAACATGGGGAGAGCCATGGTCAGGTGCTGGGCCTGCAAAGCTAAAGAAGCAGGGCCTGCAGGTATGGTGATAATGTGACATTTTCCTAGTCCATGGAATAAAGGAAGGACTGTGTCCACTGCATGCTGGTCTTTAACTGGGCTGACAGAGTATTCCACCCCACACTATCTGCAGCCAATCTAAAGAAAAATTGGTGCCTTGAACATGAATACTGCTGTTCTACTTCAGGCAGTTGACTTGGAAGCATTTTCTTTACTACTGCTTTTGTTCCTTTGGCCCCTCCTGGTCCAGTGCCAACCAGCTTAGTTTCCACCTGTTATGGTTTAAGTCTTAAATATCCTGAAAAGCTCATGTGTTCAAGGCTTGGTCCTCAATTGAGCAATGTTCAGATGTAGAGACTTTGTGAAAGTTTTGGATTATATGTCATGAATTAATCCACTTATTGATTTTTAACTCAATGAGATTTGAAGGAAGAAATGTATGTGTATAACACACTTGGGTCATGAGAGCCCGGCTGAAGACTGGTCTATCCATGGTCCCCTACCACAAAGACTGATACAGACAGCCCACGGAGGAGGATATCCAGCTGACTGGGGATGGGGAAGGGGGGCAACGGGGAATTGGGGATAACAACTCATGGTTGGCCCACTAAACAATGTAACTCATTATGGACAATAAAGAAAACAAATGTATGTGTATAGATATATGTATATATTATAATACTCATGCAATAGATATAAAAATTTAACATGTAACTTAACCCAGCTTCATTCTTTATAATAAATGTATATAGAAATTCCAGATAAAGAAATTATTATGACATCCATTTTTGCATATGAGAAAACAAAGCACAGAGTAGTGGAGCTCAGACTTGGACCTGACAATACAGTATTGCTCCAAAGTCTATGTTATACTGCACTTGAACTAGATAAATATCAACTTGGCTGGGTATGGTGGCACATACCTTCAATGCCAGTACTTGGGAGGCAGAGATAGGGGGAACACTGTGCATTTGAGGCTACTCTGAGACTACATAGTGAATTCTAGGTCAGTGTGGGCTACAGAGAGACCCTACCTTGAAAACAAACACAAAAAAAAAATGTCAACTTGTACCTCCTTAATATCTGATTTTTTTTTTCGAGGTAGCATCTCGCTCTAGTCCAGGCTGACCTGGAATTCACTATGTAGTTTCAGGGTGGCTGTGAACTAATGGAAATCCTCCTACCTCTGCCTCCCGAGTGCTGGGATTAAAGACGTGCACCACCATGCCCGGCTTAATATCTGATTTTTTAACAAAGTTTTATTCTTTATACCAGCCCAGGATAACCCAGATCTCACTCACTATATGAACTTGAACTTGTGGAAATCATCCTGCCTCAGATTCCTGAGGGACAAAATTGCAAATGTAAGCCACCATATCCAGCTCTGAGATAATATTTTACTAAACATTTGTTTTGTACTAGATACTTTATATGTATAATTTAATATTATAATCAATAATCTTCACAAGAGCCTGAAGAGATGGATACAGAGAAGAGATCCAAGTCACTGTAACTCTGCAACTTACATGAGTTACTGTGAGTAGAGGAGCTATAAGGGACTGAGTTCTTTTTCCCGGTTCCTTCTGCCTTATTGCCCGATTCTCATGAATTGACTATTTTGAGTATTATCAAAGCCTGAGTCAATCCCTGGGACCTAAACCACCATGACAGCACTTATACCCCAGAGTCTTTACTCTAGGGGAACCTACACAATTGCAGAGGATAAAATTTTCATCTTTTTGTTGTTTTTTCAAGATAGGGTCCCACCTTAGCCCAGGCTGACCTGAAACTCACTCTGTAGATCAAGGGTGGCCTCAAACTCATAGTGATCCTCCTACCTCAGCCTCCCAAATGCTATGATTAAAGGCATGCACCAACCAAATCTGGCTGAAATTTCCATCTTCAGCCTGTGATGCAAGATTCTCATTGTTTCAAAGAGCCTCTTGATAAAAGTGGCTATAACAATATTTGTCATTTATTCAATGCTTTCTTAATGTGCCGGGCACTTTATATCTGTTATTCTTAACCATCATGCCAGTCCCACAGATAAATATCATCACTGCTGTTTTACAGATGCTATATCAGAGGTTCAAAGAGGCTAAAGAAATTTCCGTGCGGTGCTGGGGCTGGGGATATAGATCACTTGGTAACATGCCTGTGCAGCATGTAGGAAACCCTGGGTTCAACCACCAGTACTGCTTAAACTGGGACTGGGTGATAAAGGCCTATAATCCCAGCACTTGGGAGGTGGAAACAGGAAGTCAAAAGTTCAAGGTCATTCTCAGCTCCATGGAGAGTTGGAGGCCAACTTGTGAATACATTGATCCTGTAGCTAAGAAAGAAAAATGTGCCTGTGAATGCACAATAATTCAAATACTCTTACTCTAAAATGGATATCCTTTCTACTGTTCCTGGATTCCTCTCATGTATACTCCATCGAGAATAAACCTTTCCAAGAACTTAGAAAAATTGTAGATGTAAAAGACCAAGTTTCAACTTGAGTCAGTGAGATATATATTTCTTTATTTTTCTTTTGGTTTCTTTCTTCCTCCCTATCTCCTGTCTCCTCTCCTCCCTTCTTTCCTTCCTTCCTTCCTTATATTCAATGAAGAAAAAAAATCACAGTGAGTAACAAAGACAGTGGACGCACTAGACTTGGCCTCCTGTCATTTTTAAAATCCAAGTTCCACCCATACACAATTATGACTGTTGACAATAAAATCCCAACCCAGTGTGAGTCAGCACAGAGAAAAAGCAAAAGAGGGCAGGGTCAGGGCTTGGTGCTCAGAGTTATCCCCAAAGTCATGAGTCAGAGAAGTCTCAGAATAACCTCCTGCCAAGTTAATCCCAGGCCAGGGCTTGCAGAGGTGCAGCTGGTTGCACAAACTCCAGCCAACTGGAGTGGACTGCGTGGGGAGAAAGGGCAACATTGATACACTGGAGGAAGACAGACTGGGCAGGTCGCTGGAATTAGTCATTTGACCAAACTTCACTGGGGCTACTGCAGTGCAAAAACACCTAAGGCCTCCTAGGTGGAAATGCACCTGCTTAATTGGGCCCTGCCCTGTACCCGAACTTCAAGAAACTGTGGATAAAACATCCAGAATGAAGGCACAGATTTGTTGATATTTTCTTGTTTTGTGTTGCTGTGTGTATGTGCAGGTGTACATGCCGTGTGCATGCTTGTTGAGGCCAGGAGAGAACATCAGGTGTCCCCTATACCACTCTTCTGTTTTGTTTCCCTGAGTCTGAGTCTCTAATCCTAGAGCTCACTGTTTTTCCATTAAACTGGTAGGCCAGTAAACCCCAGTAATCCAATTGTCTCTGACCCCTCAGCACTGGGGTTACAGGCACGTGCCCAGCTTATTATGGCTGATTATACTCAGAACCTCACGCATGTGCAGCAGCAAGTTCTCTTACCCACTGAACCATCTTTCCAGCCACTTCCTTTTTTTTTTGAGACAGAGTTTCATGTATCCCAGGCTAACCTCTAAGTTACTATGTATGGGGGATGATCTTGAACTTCTAATCTCCTGCCTCTATGTCCCCAGTGCTGGGATTATAGTTTTACCCAGTTTATGTGATACTGGGGATTGAACTCAGGGTTTTGTGCATGGAACTACATCCTCAACCCCCAGATTTATTCATACTATTAAATAATACCTGCAATGTGTAGTGTGGCCAAAAATATCAATACTACTACTGTCTTCTATATTAACCACATGAATTTTTAGAGACTTAAATAAGATGGAAAATGTTTGTCAAAATTTTTACCAGGCTAGGATGTAGCTCAGTGGTACAGTACTTGTCTAGCATTGATAAGACCCTGACTTTGATCTCTAGCATATATACATATAAAAACACAAAAAATTTTTTTAAAAATTTACTTATTTGCAAGCAGAGAGAGAGAAAGAAGAAAGACAGACAGAATGAGTGGATTAGGGCCTTCAGCCACTTGCAAGTGGACTCCAGATACATGCAGCACTTTGTGCATCAGGCTTTTTGTAGGTACTGGGGAATTGAACTCAGGTCCTTGAGCTTTGCAGGCAAGCGCCTTAACCCCTAAGCCATCTCTCTAGCCCCCCCCAAAAGATATTTTTTAAGTTCTTGGTTCATGTTCTCTCCATCATCTCCAGGGAAATATCTCTCTCTCTCTCTGAATCTGAACTTTATGAGTAAACTCTTGGGTTCAGAGGGTGTCAGGATCATATTGTGCTCTTGGGGATCTCAATCATCTACTTTTTCTTTCAAAAGATAGGCCAGAAATGCTCTCCCCACCCAGATCCTCCTGGGAAAAGAAGAGGGAGTTGTATATGGAGGTTATGTGTAGAACAAATAGCATTTAAAATGTTTCTGTTTGTGGTGCTGAGATGAAACTTGGGGCCTTGGGCATGTTAGACAAGTGCTCTGTCCTTGAACTGTATCCACTGCCTAAAACGGGATTTTTATTCATTTTCTGCTTACATTAATTTTGGGCAGTTTATCTCCATTTATAATAAAGAATACAAAACTTACTCTGGAAAGTTGTTGAAGCTGTTAAATTTGAAAATGCATATTTAAGTGCCCAAAGCAATGTCTGGTTCATAGTTAATTATATCTTGGTCACCCATCCTCCTAGGTGGCCTGAAAGCGTTTATCTGATTTTGTTTTGTTTAATAGAAAACTTTATTTGAGAACACTAGAGCCATTGATTCTTTACCACATAAGATTAATTGATCTGAAATGCATTGATGGACATACTGAGACACTGTGTGTTCTAGAAATAGGCATGGGTAATTCAATTATTTTGTTTGATAAAAATTACTAAGTACTTATTTTGTGCTAGGGATTAAACTAGGAATTAGATGTATATAAATGAGGCTTGGGAAACAGACTAGAGGGAGCAGATGCATAAGATGATTGTTGTTGATATATTAATGTAAAATTAGAGGGCTGAGAACATCCTAGGAAGAGCATCTAACTCAGATTATCAAGAACTGCCTGAAGTGTATATGTGTGAGTGTGTGAGTGTATTATGTGTGTGTATGTGTGTATGTATGTTGTGTGTATATATGTGAGTGTGCTATGTGTGTGTATGTTGTGTATGTATGTTGTGTGTATATATGTGAGTGTGCTATGTGTGTGTATGTTGTGTGTGTATGTCTGTGTGTTGTGTGTATATCTGTAGATGTATATGTTTGTATGACTATATGTGTGTGTGGTGTGTATGCTGGGGAATAAGGCATGGTGGGAAGTGGGGCAGATGAGAGCCTGAGAGGACAAACAGGAGCAGATCAGCTACAGAAGGAAGCTGGGAACAAGCTGTACCAGCAGTATTTGCTGGGTCCTGAGTATGTAATCACCATTAGTTCAGATCCACAAGGCCATACATAGGCATGGGTGAGGAGCGGTGGAGAGGCAGAGGCTGGAGAGTTGGGCAGAGGTCAGTCACAAAAGGTCTGGGAAGCTCAGCTGTGTAATTAGGGTTTGAACGTGAACTATCTGGAGAGTCTTTGAAGCCTTCCAAGCAGGAGGGTAACATGATCAGATTTGCTTTGTAAGATTGCCATGCAGATTTATGCCTGTGGATTTGACTTGTTTGCATGAACTCGCTGTCCTCCCCAGCTCCATGGATGGGAAGAACACACCTTTGAGAAAGTTGTCAGAGAATCTTATAGCAGATGGTATTTTGGGGGTGATGAAGGATTCTAGACTTGAATTAAGAACCAAATTCCTATTGCTCATGACATGAGCAAGAGTTCTGAGGTCCATTCCAAAGCTAGAGAAAGCAATGGCCTTCACTTTCAGAGTCAGGTTGTGAGAGGCTTCTAAGGTGTTAGAGCAGAAGGCCATAACTCAGCCCTGAAACTTATCAGCAGAAGTAGTTTACAGTCCTGAAGTTCCACTAGCACAACACACCAGTGCTTGTCTATTTCCAGCTCTAACCTCTCAGCCTCTCACTTTCAAAAGAATTTAGCTCACTTAATTTAAAAAGGTTATGTATGTGAGAAGTCTGTCGAGGTGCCTTGAAAACCCAGTGAGCTCCAGAACATTTGTGAATATTTGTTTTTAATCACTGTCACTTGTTTTTTTCACATCAGACAGGTAATGCGCTGACGTCGTAACAAGATTTATGGGAGGCACATGTCACACAGACATGTGGACACCCAATCATCATGTTTATATACCAATAAAAGGATCATTTTGTCACTTTTTTTGATTATACTTACTGTCAAGGCTTTTGAGTTTCAAGGACAGTTTGAAGCTGGGAGTGGTGGCTCATGCTTATAATCCCAACACTTCGGAAACTGAGGGAGGAAGGATGGCTGCAAGTTCAAGGCTATGGACTGAGCTCTCTCAAAAACTAAACAAACAACAAAAGGACAATTTGTTTTACCAATCAGAACCCATTATCAGAGGCTCTTGCCCACATCCAACCAGGCTTCAGCAGCTGAAAGGATCTGGAAAGCAGAGTTAGAGAGTAGATTAAAAGAAAGAAAAGGGCTAAACCTTTTGTGTTGCAATCCTTGATTGCACTCATTCACTGGAAGGCTTCTTTAATAGGACATTTGTCTTGGCAGATGAAGTGTCACATACTAAGCAGGTGATAAGTGGCATAACTCTATACAGGCATCCAGGAAAGCAAATCAGAGACAAATGACAAGCTGGAATGTGTAGCTGTCAGCATATACAGGCCAAGGTCCCCACATAAGTTATTTCAAAGGCTCTTTTCTGACTTGGCAACTTTGCTAAAGTTAGACAGGCATGAGATCACTTGTAAAATCAGTTTCACCCTCTCTCTCTCTCTCTCTCTCTCTCTCTCTCTCTCTCTCGCTCGCTCGCTCGCTCGCTCTGTGTGTGTGTGTGTGGCTATTGTCTTTCTGTGGATGAATATTTAAAGTTGAAAATCAGCAGGGAGTGTTGTACTTCACATGAAAAAGAAGAGGCAGAAATCTTCAGGAGGGAAACAGAGAGAAATAAAACAGATTTCCAAACTAACCTGATATCCACTTCAAGAGACCAGCTAAAATTACCCCAGCCAGAGTGTCCTGTGTCACAAGCTTTGTCAATAAAGTATGCTGAGGCCAAGTCCTCCCCACGTGGTATTCTAGTCCCAGCTCAACTGGGAATTATACACTCACAGGGTCTCTAGGTCAAGATTTAAGTGCATTAACAGAGAGGCTCTTCAAGCTAATGTGACAGAGATTCATCAAATCTAAGTTGAAGCCAAAAAGGAGAAGAAAACAAAACAAAATTAAATAATCCTTTCATAAATTTCAATGAATTTTCACAAATTCTTGACTTGTTGGATTCTGGATTCACAATTAAAAAAAAAAGCACATTATCTCAGTGCCTTCTTTCTGGCTGAATCAGTTTGTACATTTAGGCAGTTTGGGCACTGGCAAAGCCCTTACTTTGTGTGAAGGGAAATGAATGTGAGGCTAGAGAAGGGGAAGTGGGGGAGAGGTGGAGGACCAATTTTTCTGCCCTGTATCTGTTTCAAAGGTTCTCCAAACTCTCTAAACTGTGAGGGAATCTCCAAAACACAAGTGAGACTTGGTAGTACCTTCCTATAATGACAGATAGGACTCTTCTCAACAAATCAATTGCACACTTCTTGGAGGTGGTGTTCTTGCACAGGCCTGTAACATCTACAGATCAGCCAGGTGCCATTGAAGTAGGAGGATGTTCTAGGTGGAGAGCAACATATTAAGGGAAGGGTGAAGGGAAACTTAGGGCATATTCTGGGTATGTAAAGCTGCATAGTCAAGACTGCAGCATCAGTCTGGAAGACTGGGGCAGACATCAAAGGAAACCTAAAGGTTGTCAGCCTAAGGTTGGCCTTATTAAAGGATGGATAATATAAAAAATATAAAAAGAAGTGCTTTGCTTCTGGGCACAGTACATCAATTTTCTTCTAAGCACGTAGTCTTACTCACATTTCCAGCTCATGTGGTTCAAGTATAACAGGTACCATCTTTGGCTCAATGGGTTGACATATGACCCAGGCCTGACTCAACCAAATATTTCATCTCCCAGGCAACCAGGGATGGGTCTGTTATTTTCATATGGAAGTGCTTGTGAATTCTAATATGGTGCAGGGAGGGTGGAACTTTAAGCTATGTTTGCACAGTGATTGTGTAATCTTAGGAAGTCATGGAGGATGATCAAATGTTACAAAGATTTAAAAGTTCTTCAGTGAACTCCTCACAGTGCTATGGTACTACACTAGTGATTCAGAGATGGTCATGTGATCACAGCTGAGCCAATGAGAGGTCACCCTGAGATTTTTTGATAAACGGATTGAGATCTAGAAACTCATTTTGTTGGGGATACAAAGGTGATAGATAAACCTGATGGCCATCTTGCCTCTATAAGAGAAGAGCTTTCTTAGAAAATCAAGAGAGAGGAGAACAGAGCCAAGAGAAGGCGATGGACAAAGGAGTTGGGGAGAGACTGATCCATGATAGAATCATTGGCTCACATGGATCATTTCTTGCTTGAACTCTATCTTTGAGCTTAAATTTTCATTTTCCTCTGTTACTTAAAACAATTTTTCGAGGTAGGGTTTACTCTAGCTGGCCTGGAACTCACTCTGTAGTCCCAGGCTGGCCTAAAATTCACAGAGCTATCCTCCTACCTCTGCCTCCCTAGTATTGGGTTTAAAGTCATGCATCATCATACACAGCTTCCTTTTCCTTTATATTTGCACCAGTGAACCAAGGAGTCCTAATGATCATAAAGATAATGTTTCTGGACACAAATATGGAAGTTACCGGAAATCACTAAAACAGTTGAAAAAGTATAAATGGTGCCCTGAACACCCTATCAAATACCTTCAGCACTGACAGAAAGATTTCAGACCATTGACATAGTTAAAATAATAAGATCAGCATTTAGCACTGTCTTTGGCTTCATGCCAGATATGGTTCTAAGGAGTGCTGTACTTATTCTCGTATTTTATCCATAGCAATTATGTGAGTTAATAGCTGATATCACTGCATTTTACAGAGAAAGCTATTAATAGTAATGGGCGCACAGGTGAGGGTTAGTGACATGGTCCCAGTGAGACCTGCTTTCTAATCTAATTTCATGTCCTTCTTCCATCTTCTCCTTTTGAGTGATGGTATGTGATGTGGAGATGAGACTATAAATGAAGGATGGGATCCTTTCTCTCCTTTCCTTACCATTTCCACTTTGCTTTCCTCTCCATTAACTCTGAGGGGGAAAATTGTTGTAGTTGACATTGAAATTTTTCATGAGATGAGAGACTGGATTGTATGATGAACAGGATCTTGCTTAGAACTGGATCTTCCAAAGCTGGAAGTGGTGATGTACACCTGTAATTCCAAAACCCAGGAAGCCAAGGCAGAAGGATCTCAAGTTCAAGGCCAGCCTGGGCTGCTAAAGAAATGCAACCGATCTCAAATTTTTTTTAAAAAAACATATAAACATGCAGAACAGCTCTTGATCTCCTGGCCCCATTGCTTTAGGGTTTGTGGTAAGACTATACACATCATGGTGAAAGCACATGGTGGGAGGAATCTGATTACTTCATGGCAGTAGAGAAGCAGTGAGAGAAGAGAATAGTGATCCAGTATCCCTTTCAAGGGCATACTTCCAATGACCTAACTTCCTACTGTACCACTAGGCTCTAGCACCTAAAGGTCCCACCATCTTCCAATAGCACTATATAGACTAGCTACCAAGCATTTAACATGGTCTACTGGGTAATATTTAAGATGCAAACCAGGTGCTGGGGAGATAACTTAGCAATTAAAGGTGCTTGCTTGCAAAGCTTGCTGGCCTGGGTTTGTTTCCTCAGTACCTATGTAAACCCAGATGCATGTGGCACATGCATCTGAAGTTGGTTTGCAGCATCAACAGATCTTGGCACACCCACTCTCTTCCTACCCCTCTCTTTTAAAAATAAAAAATTGTTTTTTAAAAGATCAAAACCAGAATACTCAGTCTGAAAACCCACTGAGAACAGTCCTAAGCAGAGGCCCAAATAGCAAGAAACTGAAACTTCCTGCCAATAACCAGAGTGACTTCTCTGTCCCCATCCAGAGACTGCAACCCTCATGGACAGCTTCACTGTAACCTCCTGACAGACGTGGAGCCAGATACTGCCCATTTAAGTGCCTATGGATTCCTGAGTCTCAGAAACTCAGTGTGATAATTTAAACTGAATGGGGGTGTATAATTTGTTACACAGTAGTCAATAATACCTTGCTAGAGGCACATACTCTGTGATTCCCATCTAAATGTGCTCTTGAGGCAGTAGAAAAACTAGAAAGGCCATCAGTTGTTTGGAGTACTTGATAGGGGTGGAAATAAGCTGAGCACTGGAAACCTCTAGAGCTCACTGAAATATTTCTTACTTGATGGGTACTGACACACTCATTGAGTTCTACACTTAAATATGTATATATCTTAATAAAATAGATTTTAAGATAAGGGGGTGTTGTGGTTTCAATGTGAAATGTCCCTCATGGGCTCATATTTGAACACTTGTTTCACATCTGGTGGTATTGTTTGGGAAGATTGTGGAACCTTTAGAGGTAGAGCCTTGCTGGAGGGTGTAGGTCACTAAGGGCAGGCCTTGAGGTTTTCTAGTCCAGGCTCATTTCCTGTTCTTCCTCTGCTTCTTGGCTGTGGATGTGATGTGACCAGCTGGCTTCCTGTTCTTGCCGTCATACTTTCCCACTATGATGGAATGTATTCCCTCAAAATTATAAACCAGAATAAAGCCTTTCCTCCCTTAAGCTGCTTCCTGTCAAGCATTTGGTCACAGCCATGAGCAAAGTGACTGATAGATGGGGTAAACAAGGAGCGGACAGAAACAGCAGGTTAAAGAATGTGATGATGGAGGCCGGAAGAGAGATGGGAAGTATCTTAACAAGGTATCTGGGTCTGGAACTATATTTATTTTCTTTCTTAGGATAAAAGAGGCTTGAATAAGTTTGAAGCAGATAAGGGCTAAAGACAAAGCAGAAAGTTTACATTATAAAGTAAAATTCTGGAGGAGACAAGTCACTGATGGTAAGCAGGAGGGTTAGACAGCATTCTCTAGAAGTGGAAGGACTGTTTACATTTCCAAAGGTAGGCCCTATTGTTTTGTTTTTGTATTGTGAGCGACTTAGAAGTTTTTGTTTGTTTGTTTGTTTGTGTTTTTTTCTTTAAATATATTTTTATTTATTTGAAAGGAGAGAGAAAGGGACAACATATGCTAGGACCTCATGCCATTGCAAATAAACTCCAGATGCCTTTTGTGCATCTGGCTTTACATGGGTTCTGGGGAATGGAACCCAGGCTGTCAGGCTTTACATGCAAGGGCCTTTAATGGCTGAGCCACCTCCTCAGCCCCCGTTTTTAATTTTCTGTGTTTTTTTTAAGGCAGGGTCTCGCTCTAATCTAGGCTGACCTGGCATTCACTCTGCAGCCCATGGCAATTTTCCCACCTCAGCCTCCCAAATGGTATCATTCAAGGCATGTGCCACCTTGCCTGGCTTTTGAGTTTAGATAGAGAAGTTTTATGTAAGTTTTGTGCAAAATGATTCTAGAAGTCAGTTTCTTCTAAATTCTCTGCTAAGATATTTAATCTTATTCTGTAAGTGGCAGCCAGGAGCCATTGATGACTGAAGCCAAGAAGTGAACAGTCAGGAAAGTACTTAACAAAAAAATCATTCTTCTGCAGCTATATGGACTAGTTGGAAGATATTACCAGCAAGAATAGTCGGTTAGAAACCATCTGTAATTATTCAGGCCAAAGTTGATGAATAACCCCAAGAGAAGCAGGAAAAGAAAGTTGGAGTTCAGTTGTAGCAGAATGAGAAGGCAGAATGCTAGATATGTCTGGCTGGGGTTGAGAGAGGAGTGAAGCAGGAAATGGAGCAATGAGGAGGAGCTCAATTTAAAAATTTTTTTTAAATAAATATTTTTATTTACTTATTTGATAGTGAGACAAAGGGAGAGGGTATGAGTGTGCCAGGGCCTTTTGCCACTGCAAACTTACTCCAGATGCATGCACCACTTTGTGTGTCTGACTTTACATGGGTATTGGGGGAATCAAACCTGGACAGGCAGACTTTGCAAGCAAGTGCCTTTAACCACTGAGCCATCTCTCCAATGAGCTCACTTTTGGAACATAGTATGTGGTCTAGCAGGTAAAGAGGTAGGCTTTTGGACTGACACTTCCTAGGAGAAATCTGATTGAATGTGAGATATAGAAAGGATCTATTTTCCTTTCTTTAAGTAATCAAGACCCTTTGCAATGGGTGGCATTGTGGATGTCTTAGTTCAAGCTCCTTTTCCTTGATGCCTTTAGCTGGTGTTGCAGTCAGCTTTCTTGTTGCTGCGCAAAAAGAACCCAAACAAAAGCGGCTTGTAGAGGAATGGGTTTATTAGGCTTACGGACTCGAGGGGAGACTCCATTCTGGCAGGGAAAACGATGGCATGAGCAGAGGGCTAGACATCACCTCTGCCACAGCACTGCAAACAACGGCAGGAAGGTGTGACAAACACTGGCAAGGGGAAGCTGGCTTATAACCCCATAAGCCCACCCCCAACAACACAGCTTCATGGAGGTTGTAAAACCCAAACTGCCATCAGCTGAGTATCGATCTATCAGAACACATTCTTTTGTTTGTGGGGGACACCTGGATCAAACCATGACAACTGGGTAGACAGATAATAGACACTTGTTTCTTTAGAGAGAAGTGGAGGCTGGAAAATGTGAGGTCTAAGTGTTGCTAGGCTTACTTCTTGGTTGGTCTCCTTCTGGCTTGTAAACAGCTGCTTGTTCACTCTAATTTCTCTATCACGGGGGCTGGGTGCTCTAGCTTCATAATCTCATCTAAACCAAATCACTTTGCTTCCAAAAGCCCAACTCTCTCTTTTTATTTTTTATTTTTTGAGACAGGGTCTAATGTATCGCAAGCTGAGCCTATGTTTTGGAGGATGACCTTGAACTTCTGATCCTCTTGCCCCAACCTCTCAAGTGTTTGGACTATAGGCATATATCATAATGCTCAGTTTATGCAATGCTAGGGATAAAACCCAGAACTTCATGCATACCAGGCCAGTAATCTACAAATTGAGCTATATCCCTCCCCTAACACCCAGCTCTTAATGCCATCAAATTAGTGGTCAGGGTTCCAACAGATGAATGTTAAGGGGACATGTACATTCATAGCCATCCCATCCTTTCTGAGAATGAGTTGAATAGACTCAGGCAGTGGTTCTCAAAATACATCTGTAGTAAGTACAATATGATAAACTAATGCATGTTCCACAAACTATTAATTTCATGGTTAGACGACTAAACAAAGCTGAAATTTTATTTTTTTAATGTAAGACTTCACAGAACCCTAAAAATAATGATACTTAAAAAGAAAAAATGAAAATTTGCAATTTGCAGGGAAATGGATAGATCTGGAAAGGATTCTAGTAAGTGAGGTAATCCAGGCACAGAAAGTCATATGTTGCATGTTCTCTCTCATATGTGGATATTAGATTCAAATGTTTAAATTTGTATGTGAGTTGGAATAAAAGTCAGTAGTAGAGACCAGGAAGCTAGAAAGAGGTTATGAGGAAGGGAAGAAAGGAGAGTTCTTAACTGGAGGGAGAGACGGTAGATATGTAAGTAGAGGTGCAGAATACTGAGGTAGGGGATGGTATAAGGAGAGAAGATGGAGGAGATGAGGGGATAGGAGGGGGTTAATCAAAATTTAAAATTTATGAAAAACCAAAAATGATAGAGAGTTTGGGCCTAAGTATCTTGTAGAGATAGATGCTGTTGTACCCAGAAGCCACAGATTGCTATTAGAAAAATTTCAATGCCAGGGATGGGATACCTTCCAGCCAGTTGTTGGTCAGGGAGATTCCTGATGCTCCCCAAACAGTAAGGCTATTGCCAAGGCTCGTGGTTACCCACCAGAAATAAATATTAAGACTGTATTACTGAAGACTCCACATGCTTCAGCTCCAAATCACAGAGAAATCAAGCTGGAGCTGAGCTGGAACCTCCCCCCTGTTGATTAGCTATCAGGATGCTGAAAAGACCTATGTATCATGTTGTGGGAGAAAATATATCAACAGTGTTAACAAGCATGGACCCTGCAAGCTTTATGGCTGTCTAGCCAAGCTAAATGTACCAATTGGTGCAATGGTGCCATGTCTGTTTTGGGGAAAACCAATTGCTCTCTGAATGGACTTGAGACCCTCTCCATGGAAGGGAATTCATGTCTAGTACTGAAAGCCTAGTCAAAAGCCTATGGCTAGGGCAGTCATAAGCCCTAGAGTAGTAATGACTACTATTATCTGGCAAAATGGACACATTATGCCTCCCAAACTGTCCTGTAAATACTTATGGGAATGCCCATATGTTAATGCTACTTTCATTTTTTGTTAGAGAAGCTTATCTTTTCAGATGGTGGTGACCACTGGGGAGAGTAATAACTCACCAAGATGCTGAGAAGAAATGACAGTGGAGTGTTCAGCACTAAGTGAGACATCTCTACCACATCCTTCAAGGCTCAGAGACCATTATAAAAGAGGTGGTGGAAAGAATGTAAGAGCCAAAGGAAGAGGAGGCATGCTTATAATGCTGTCTTCCAGACAGAAAGTGGGCTTGATATTTGTGACCTCACAATGGCTGATACTACCTACATAAGATCTGCATAATAAAAAAATCCAATGACATTAAAATACAAATATTAATAAAATATAAGTAAAAATCCAATGACATTGGATCCAATGACAAAATAGAAGAGAGACTAATTAGAAAGAAGGGATTCAGTAGAGGGGGATTTGGGAAGGGAAAAAAGGAAGGTGGTGTAAGGTGATTATGATCATTGTATATTGTTTATATTTATGGAAGTTGTCAATAAAAAAGTTTTAAAAAGTAATGTTACTACGTACCATGAATCCCTCAGAGGAAGGAAATATAAAATAAGCCATTTCTTTTTTAAAAATTGTTATAAAATATACATAACAAAGGCTGGAGAGATAGCTCAGTGGTTAAAGGCACTTGCTTGCAAAGCCTAACAGCCTGGGTTCAACTCCCCTGTACCAACATAAAGTCAGATGTACAAAGTAGCACCTGCATCTGCAGTTCATTTGCAGTGGCAGAAGGCCCTGGTGCACCTATACTCACTCTCTCCTTACAAATAAATAAAAATATTTTAAAATATATGCATAACAAAATTTACCATTTCAGCCACTTTTAATGGTATAACTTAATGGCATTATTACCTTCCCATTATTGCAACCAGTCACCACTATCCATCCACTGAACTAGTTCATCTTCCCAAATTGAGTAGAGTTTCATATTTGTAACAGTAAAACTGAATTTAATAATTCATAAGATTCTTACAACAATTCTTCCTCAATAAACCAAGAGAAATTAATTTCTTTTGCACTTTTTTCCTGATGGTCATTTCCCCTCCCACATGTGTGTGAGGAACAGTGGCCACTAGTTATCTCTATGTCCTATTCGGTGCAGAGACCTATGTGTCCTTCATGCCCAGTACGTCCAACTTCTTATGGTGCTTGTGTTTGTGTAGCGTAGCTTGCAGCTGCAGACAGCCCAGCTCCGAGCAGTCACTTGGCTCGGAGGACTTCCCTGCCTTTGGGGTAGGAGGTGAAAAGGCTGAAGACAGGTCCAGCTAACATCTCACCTGCTCCCAGATGTACAGGGTCAGGAGGAATACAACTGTACAACTGGCCAGACCAGACTGAGACATCTCCTGGACTTCACCTTCTTGCTGCTCAGAAAGGGCGCCTGGCCTTCAAAGCAACACAATGTTATTCATTGATGATTTATTAAATGAGCCCTCTTTACTGCTAGCGCCTCACTGAAATGTTTGTTAATAGTTGCAGAAGTCAAATCAAAATGCTGCAGCACTGAAAGGTTTAGCTTGGTAGCAAGGTGCCACCCTTCGTGAAAAGTGTGATCTTCACTGGTTAAAATTAGAGACATCTTCTCATTGCTGGGGCAAAACACCAGACCAAGAGCAGCTTACGGGAGGAAATGTTTTATTTTGGCTTACAGTCTCTCAGGGAAGCTTTATGATGGCAGAGAAAGCATGGCATGCACATAGACTGAACATCACTTCTGCCACAGCAGGTGGAAAACAGCAGCAAGAATGAGCCTGAATGAAGCACTTCTTACTTTCACTTCAGCAAGACAGTGTTTTTTTCCGAGAACAGCTCCCAGAAATAACATCCCAAGGAAAGCACTTTGAGCTGGCCACAGTCATTGGTAGCAGGATACAGACAATGATTTCCCTCCTTTATTCATGTGTTTAGCCATTTTCACATTTATCCGTTTATTAGTTTTTTGGGCATGTGGAGGGATTTGGGGGATGCCTATGTGTCTATGAATGTTTTTATGTGGCTACACATTTGTGTGCAAGTACATGTGCACATGTGTATGTGTGTGTGTGTGTGTGTGTGTGTGTGTGTGTGTGTGTGTGTGTGTAGGCCAGAAGTCGAAGCTGGTGTCCTCAATCATGCTCCCCCTTAGAGACAGGGTCTCTCACCCATTCAGCAAGGCTAGCTAACCAGTGAGCCTCAGGATTCCCTGTCTTTCCCTCCTGGTCAGTGCTAGATTACAGGCATGTCCCCCACCCCATGCCTGGCATTTTCCATGGGTGCTGGAGATCTGAACTCAGGTCCTCATGCTTGTGTGGTAAGCACTTTACCCTTGAGCCACCTCCCCAGCACATTAGTTAAGTCTTTATTTGTTTGTTAGCTCGAGACAGTCTCACTATATCGTGCAGGTTGGCCTCAAACATGTGGTATAATACTTCTGCCTCCTCCTGCTAACTGCTAGGATTACAGGGGTGCAACACCACACCCAACTCAATTTCTCTCTTAGTGCAAACTCTGTATCATGCTTGAAAGTAACGCAGTAAAGATGAAAGCAAATTTAAAGAAAAAATTTCCCCAAGAAAACCTGAGCTTAAGGCTCATGTGAGTTGTTGGCGTCCATGTCCATTAAGTGGTGTTTAAGCCTCAAAAAACATGGTGTTTCTCTAGCTCCAGCTTCAGGAACCTACCATTATAAATAATTGGGCATAATTATGAGAGCAGCTGAATAAACTGGAAAAGGCTGGGGCATACAGAGAAAAGCCAGTGGAAGAAATGTGTAGTTCTCTCTAGAGGCAGGACGACAGACTCCATCTTCTCCACACTGGAACCTACATTTGGAGTAAGTCCCAAACCAAACCTTACCAAATAGAAATAACATTATTCAAAACAAGTGACTTTCCCCTTTGCAGTTATTGGCCTAGAATATTAGAGCTTTCTATGCTTCTAAAATTAAATCCATTTGACTCCAGATTGAGAAATATGGCAATAACTTGAAGTCAGAGTGGTCTCTTAATCATGAGGCTTTTCTGAGTCTCTCCCTTCTTCCTCCCAGCAACCCCTAACCCTTCTACCACTGGAAATGTATTGCTGTTAGAAGGTTAATGTGGTCCCCTGTGCAGCCTGTAAGAAATTCTACTGCTAGAAGGGTCATTACAGAAAAAGCAAGGATTTCAGAAATAAATAAATTGTTCTATCAATAAGTAGTACATCTGGTGTATATTAATTACAGGCTGGCTAGCCTCTGAGAGTAGGATGCTATGTCTATCAGTGAGGTCAATAAGGGGCAAAGTGCATTTTTAAAATTTTTATTTATTCATTTTTCAAGGAGGGAGGGAGGGAGGGAGAGAGAGAGAGAGCGAGAGAGAGAGAGAGAGAGAGAGAGAGAGAGAGAGCGAGAGCACACCAGGGCCACCACCTTGTGGATATGGCTTATGTAGGTACTGGGGAATTGAACCAGGGGCCTTAGGCACTGGAGGCAAGTGCCTTAACCGCTGAGCCATCTCTCCAGCCTGGCAATGTGCATTTTTATTGGAGATTTTTTGTTACAGTTGTGACAGGGTACATGCTTCTCTGCATTTTTCTAGTTACTACATTTTCTTCAAGTCAAATTGACTCCTAGAGTATTATTTTATTGTCTCTAAAGAGAGAAATGGAAGAGGGAATTAAAGTGGGCGCAATATTTTCACTGTGCTAGATGATATGCTAAGGGCTCTGCAGAGCTTGTTGTATGCATTCATCATTGTAGTGTGCCTATGGACTGGGAGGGATCCCTATATAGGCAAGGGATTTGAGAATCCAAGGTCTAAACCAAGCTCTGATTACTTATAAAACGTTGGTCTTTCTGTTTCTTTCTTTCTTTCTTTTTTTATTGTCCATAATGAGTTACATTGTTTAGTGGGCCAACAATGAGTTGTTATCCCCAATTCCTCATTGCCCCCCCTTCCCCTCCCCAGTCAGCTGGATATCCTCCTCCATGGGCCTTCTGGATCAGTCTTTGTGGTAGGGGACCATGGATAGCCCAGTCTTCAGCTGGGTTCTCCTGACCCAAGTGTGTTGTTACTGAGGGGTGCCATGCCTCTGATAATCTCCCCCACCACTGCTCTCACAATCTTTCCGCCCCCTCTTCTGCTCAGTTCCTCTTCCGCTCAGTTCCGTGAGTCGTGGTGGGTGGGTATTAAGGCTGCTTTAATGTTGTGAGCTTAGGGGTTTTTGTGTCGAGAATTGTTGGTTTCTGTCTCACTGGTCTGTTGCTTATAAGAAGCACTTCAATCAGAGAGGCTAGGCCTTCTGACGCCCTGGCAGTAGGAATTGAAAGCATGAACGAACATAACCATTCTGGAGAACTGTTTGCAATTAATGTGCATCAGGACTCCTAAAATATTAATATTGTCTGACCTGGAATAATTTTAATAACAAGTACCATTCCCTTCACATTTACCTGTAAACTGGCATATCCAACCCATTTGTTTAATTTGCGCATGCAGAATTTCTGAAATGTGTTGTAGGAATATATTGTAAGCATGGATCAGTTGATGAAATGGGCTTTCCTAAGCACCTGCTCTGAAGAATGTCTGAGCATGTGGAATGGGAAAATGGAATGGGAAGGGAGGAGGGAGGGCTGAAGTGAGGGAAGACTGGGCTCTGTGCTACTCTAAATTAGATTTGACAATTTCCCCGTATCCTCTGTTCTTGGAAGAAAAACTGTGTTAGCAGGTAGCTGTGGGATTTGGACTATGTTACTTGACCTCCTGTACCATCATTACTTAAAAAAATAAAAGGTCACAATGCCAGGCTAAGGGTTATTGTGAAGATGAATGATGTAATGCAAGTAAAAGGTATACAATGCAGGAATTATGGTTCTAAGGGTATGTTTGTGTTTGGAAGGAACTCCCAGTACTGAGTTGATTAGATTATGAGAGTGCTAACTCCACCATCAGAGTAATCATTGACAGTCCCTAACTGAGGAGGTCGGGCCTGGATGGAGGAAGTAGGTCACTGGAGATAAAACTTTGAAGGAAATATCATGTACCTAGGCTCCTTCCTTTTTCTGTTTCCTGGCTTCCAGGAAGTGAGCACTTTGCTCAACCACACCTTTCTTCTGTGATTCTTTGCCTCACCTTGGCTCAGAAACAGCAAAGCCAGCCAAAGATTCACTGAAACCCCTGAAATGGTGAACCAAAATGAAACTTTAAAGTCTCAGTATGTATCCCAAGCTGTCCTTAAACTCCTAATCATTCTGCCTCAGCCTTCCAAGTGTTGGGATTATAGGTGTGTGCTACCACACCCAGCTTTTAAAATTGTTTTATCAGGTCTTTTTGTCACAGCAATAAAATGCTGACTAATACAGAACCAACCAACCTAACTTTTGTCGAACAGAAGAGTAGCCACAGGTTTCTGTGACTGAAATGTGGCTCCTCTGAGCTGAGATATGCTATAAATGTGAAACTCACAGCAGACCAACCTGATGACTTCATACACTGAAAAATGTAAAGTGCCTTGTTCATAAAATTTTATGTGAATTATGTATTGAATATATAATATTTGGAATATATTGACTAAATAAATTAAAAGTAATTTCATTCTGTTTTATTTTACTTTATAAGCTTGGTTCCTAAAAACCTTTAATCATATATATATACATATATATATATGATCATATATATATGGCTCACATATATTGGACATTGTTGGGCTTTAAAGAAATGAAAATTTAGGTCTGGACTGCAAAACATCTACCTAGTACTGTTTCTCTCATTCCACCCTCTTCCTCACCCCCCCCCCCACGAAATCCAACAAAGCATATTTGGTAGTGGGATGATACTTATAAGAGGGAAATCTTTCTGATCATTGCTGTACTGCTTATAATCATTTGAAGATTCCTCTTGGCTAAGGTCATATTCCTTAGTACGGCACCATCGTAGGCCATTAACAACCTGACTTTGATCCTTCCTCAATTTCACCTCCTATACCTCTTCCTTCTCTACTTTCTTTTCTTTCGTGTGTTGTGTTTGTGTGCATGAAGCTGCTGTGTCTTTAATTTATTCTTTTTTTTTTGCGGGGGTGGGAATGGGGGGAAGTATTTTATTATCTGAGCACACACATCCTGCCTTCCTGTGGTTCACCATTATTCCTTACCCGTTCAACTGTTTTCTAAGATCTAGCTTTTATGTCTCATGTCTGTAGAGGCCAAAAGTTAGAAAGAGGCCATGGGGGCAGATTGGAGGTGGGGGGTTCTAGAACACATGTGACATGGAAAGTTGAGGGGGGTAATAGTATTAGGGAAAGGTTTAAGCAGGGGATGGGGTGAGGGGATGAGTGAGAGAAGGGGATGGTGGGAGAAAGGGGGTGGAAGGGATCAAAACTAAGGGTATGTGAATAAACCATATGGAAACCTACAACTTGGTAAGCCAATTAGAATATAAGAAATTTAAAAAGTGTTTGATTGAAGGTTTCCTAGGTGGGTGGATAAAGCTGCTCCTAGAAGCCATGGGTTATTAATCATAAATTCCAGTGCTGAGTACAAGACAGCTGCTAATTAATTGTTGGCCAGAGATCCTATAGAAGCCCCTAAAACAATATAGGCATCCTCTCAAATGCTACTATTGTTTGGATCTAGAATGTTCTCTAAAGATCCATGTGTCCTCAGCTTAGGTGACAATGGAACTTTGAAGTTGGTCCTAATTCACTGAACGTGTCTTGGATAGAGATTTTTGTCTCTCTTGCTTCCTGGCCATCATGATGTGTTCCTCCATCATGAGCTCCTGCTATGACTTTTTACAGGGTTCTACAGATTGAACTTGGATTCTCAGGCTGTGAGCCGATATTAACCTTCCCCTCCCTCTTCCTCTTTTTCTTTTGTTTATTTTGAGACAGTTTCACTATGTCTTCCCTGAAAGACTGGCTTTGAACTCATCAGGTTGTCCTCAAACTCACAGTAATCCTCTTGCCTGAGTTTCCTAAGCCGCCATGCCCAGCAACCTTCCTCCTTTGAAGGAAGTTAGTTATCTCAGGTGTTTTGTTACCATAGTAGAAAGCTAACACAAATGCCTTCCTTGAACTAGAAGCAATCCTTTTTGTGCTTTTTGTGTCCATGTATTTGCTTTTTAAAATTTGTGTGTGTGTGTGTGTGTGTGTGTGTGTGTGTGTGTGTGTGTGTGTAACTGTGTGGACTGTGTGGACTGTGTTGTACTTGTGGAGGTAAGGAACAACATTTGGGGCCATCCTCACCATTCTACTTCATTTGAGGCAGGAGTTTCTCTTTGTTTGTTTGTTTGTTTGTTTGTTTTTTGAGGTAGGGCCTCACTCTAGCCCAGGCTGACCTGGAATTCACTATGTAGTCTCAGGCTGGCCTCGAAATCCTCCTACCTCTGCCTCCTGAGTGCTGGGATTAAAGACATGTGCCACCACACCCAGGTCTTTTATTTATTTTTAAATTTTTATTTTAATTTTTATTTGAGAGAAAGAATGAATATGCAAGGGCCTTAAGTCACTGTGAACGAACTCCAGATACCACCTTGTACATCTGGCTTTATGTGGATACTGGGGAATAGAACCTGGGTCCTTGGGCTTTGCAGGCAAACACCTTAACCACTGAGCAATCTTTCCAGCCCCAAGTCAGGATTTCTCTTTATCTCACTTTGCTATTGTTCTTTTTGCTGAGCTTGCTGAGAGCTTCTGTAAAATTCTTCTGTTTTGCCTCCCATATCACCACCAGAGTGCTGGGATTACAGAAGCCGGCCATTGCTTCTGACTTTTTACAGAGGCCTACAGATTGAACTCGGGTTCTCAGGCTTGAGCAGCAGAGTGCTTTATGAGCTATCTTCCCAGCCTGGCATTTGTTCTTTAACTTACACATTTGATCTTTTTTTCTTTTTCTTTTTCTGCTTGTTTCCTTTGCTTGACTGTGAGTTGCTTAAGGATAAGAACCTTTTTCTTCACCTGTAATCTCAGGACCAGGTCTAACACAGGAGATCCCACCATCCATCTGCTAGCAGCTCAGGAACTTGACCAGGTAGAACCCTGTGGCTGCACCTTGGTAGAAACCTTCACTTGGACTGGCTTTCTAGACTTATAAGATTGAAAAGTCCACACGTTATTCCAGCTGAGATGTTGCAGGATTCAGCAGTTCAGCCATTGTTGCCGAGACATTGTTCATCTCTCTTACCTTTCCTCTGTGCTGGCTCTTACAGAGTCTAAGAGCTCTTTCCTCATGGTAACAAGATGGCTGACATGCATCGCCTCAAAGATTCCAGGCAAGAAAGAGCCTGATAGTTCAGATGGGAGGCAAGATTTATTTCTGTTGTACCTGACTGTCATCTTTGGGGTCTTGTGTCCAATCCTGGACTCACTGAGACCATGGAATTAGTGCTGGGGTAGAGTTGGCTTCACACCAAACAAGGGCTGTAAGTGGACAGTCCCAAAGCAGCATTAGGACATGATTACTATCACAAAAGCACGAAACTATCCACTGCTGCACAGCAAGAGCGCTGGGACAAGTTTGTTCCAGTATTTCTTTTACAAGAGTGGACATTTCAGGAACCAAGAGAAATTCATGATCTCCCAACAATGTTGACTTTGATCTCCTTTCTTTGCTTTGGTATTGCCAAGGACTCTGGAAATTGGCTTTATCTTTGTTATGTTTTTAGATATACAACCATGTAAATCAATTCAGGAGATACAAGTCAGCTGGAGAGACACAAAGTCCTACCACTGCTCTGACATCTTTTCTGGTTTATAAGCTTATTTGGGGAACATGAGAGAATGATTAAACCTGAAATCTTTCTGTGAAAAGGGGCACCCTGTACAGAGCCCTTTGGTGCACTTTGAAGATCAAATCTTTAGTATCAGGGACATTGAGCTTGGATGTGCTTCATAATAGCTCCCTGAGTACAAATTCACTCATGCAAAAGTTTGACTGAATCCTACCCTGACCAGGTACTTTAATAGGTAAGAAGGGGGTGGGAGGGTAAGAGAAGCTGATGTCAGGGAGCTTACACCAGAGTGGAGGAGATAGTGCGCACACACACACACACACACACACACACACACACACACACACACATACACACACAAATATTTTCAGATTAGAATAGATTCCACCAACAAGAAAATTAAGTACCTTGAAACAGACTGGGTGAGAATAGGATTCTTTATTTTGTTTTGTTTTTGTTTGTTAGGCTTCAAACTCACTATGTAGCCAAGGATGACCTTGACCTTCTGATACTACTTCGTCCACCACCTGAGTGCTAGAGTTATAGGTGTGCATTACCACACCTGGTTTATGTGGTTCTCTGATTTGTTTATGCTAGAAAAGCCCTCTACCAAGTGAGCTACATCTCTAGCCAGCCTTCTTTATTTTACAGTTTTCTTTTAAAATTATCATCCATGTTAAGGTACATCACTTAGCATGTAATAGTTGTACTTATTTGTAAGATAAGGTATTATCATTTCGATACATGATTACAATGTGTAATGATCAGTACATGGTAACTAGCATTTTCATTGCCTTATCATTTCTTCAGAGCTTTGAGCTCTTCCAGTTTGTCAAATATCAACAAGTTATTTAAAATTACAGTTGCTCCATTGTGATGAAGAAAACTAGAACTTAGTGTCTCTAGTTGCATTTTGGTACCTTTAATGTACTCTTCCTTTATCTCCCCTCTTCTGTCCCTCACAGCCTTTAATAATTGCTGTTCTGCTCTTTTCTAATTGAGATCAACATTTTTAGCTTCCACATACAAAAGAACACATGATATTTGTCATTCTGTGACTGGATTATTTCACTTAATGTTCGCCAGTTCCATCCACTTAGCTACAATGACAAGGTTTCATTTTTTAATGGCTGAGTGATATTTATATATATTTTTTCTTTATCCACTCATCTGTTGCTAAATACTTCTGTTTATTCCATATCTTGGCTACTGTGAATAAGGCTGTAATAAACATGGGTGTGCAGGTATCTGTTTGATATGTTAATCTCATTTACTTTTGATATATACTGTGATGGTTAAATTTATTGTCAACTTGACCTGTGTAATAATCCATAGTAATCTTGGGTGGGTCTCTGAGCTTGCCTGCAGAAAGGATTGACAAAATCCTTTTGGGATTTTGGAGAAGGGAGGAGATCCCTTCTCCAGAGTGAGCCCTCCCCCCCCCAGTGGGTGGGCCTTCCAGAAGGAGACTAGATATAAGGAAGCTTGAGGGGAAGGGTGCTTGAAGCTGCTGGTGCTGACTCTATCTTTCTGCTTGGATTTATGAAAGGGGGCCAGCCTTTTCCTTCATTTTTGGAACGTCCCCTGGATCTGTTATTTCAATAAATACTTTCCTCCCCAAATTGTGCCTGGTTTGGAGATTCATCCCAGCGGCATGTGGCTGACTACGACATATACCCAGAAGTGGGATAGCTAAATCTAGTTGTAGTTAAAAAAAAAAAAATATATATATATATATATATATATTTGAGAGAGGGCGGGAGGGGGAGGAAGTACATAGATAAACTAGGGCTTCTTGCTGCTGCAAACTCCAGATGCATTACTTTGTGCATCTTACTTTACATGGGTACTAGGGAATCCATCCCAGGCCGGCAGGCCTTGGAAGCAAGTGCCTTTAACCACTGAGCCATCTCTTCAGTCCTATTTGTAGTTCTTTGAGGCACCTCCATAATGTTCTCTATAATGGCAGTAGCAGCTTACATTTTAGAATGAGATCAAAATAAACACTATGGTGGTAAGACTTAGCTGCAACAAAGAAGACATTTTTCAGACAACATTCATATGAACAATTCCTTTTCAAAGACTATAATTGTGGCTAGCATATAACAGGTGATTATCAAACATTCAAACATTTGTGTCCAAAGAACTTCTGGGTTAGCCCTTTGCTTTACAAGATATGAGGTTCCTCAAGGAGTGACCAGCTACTCATCTTGTGGTGGGCTCCTTTGTGGCAGAATCAGGACTAGATGCAGAAGTCTCTTTTTGTGTCAACTTTAAACCATTTATTTAATTATTTAAGTATTTAGCATGTAAGCTCATGCCTGGAACTTGCTGTATAGCAGAGCTGGCCTTGAACTATCTAGATCCTCTTGCATCTACCTCTCAAGTGCTAGGTTAACAGGACTATCATATTGGGCTTGTGCCAACTTTATATATATATATATATGAATGACAGAGAAAAAGAGGCAGACAGTGAGCATGGGCTCTGGCCAGGACCTGTTGCCACTGGAAATGAACTCTGTGCATGTGGCTTTACTTGGGTACTGGGGGATCAAACTCTGGCTGGCAGACTTTGCAAGCAAGCACCTTTAACAGCTGAGCCATCTCTCTAGCCCCCAACTTTTAAATATTGACAAAAAAAGATTAGAGTGAGTGTGGGAGAGTGATTTAGAAATAATTTCACAGGAAGAAGTGGACCTGCATTTGCTTGCTCCCACCCAAATCATTCTGTAAGGATGAATTAAGAAAATAAAAGTGGGCTGGAGAGCCCGCTCAGTGGTTAAAGGAGTTTGCTTGCAACACCTGACAGCCTGGGTTTGATTCCCATCTACCCAACTTGAGCCAGATGCTCAAGTGGTGAATATGTCGAGTTTGTTTACAGTGGCAAGAGGCCTGATGCTCTCTCTACTTGCAAATAAATTGAAAAAACAAAGAAAAAGAAAATACATGTGATAACCAGTTCTATCCAGAGAAGCAAAAATTAGCTCAATGCTAGGGGCCAATCAATAATGGAAGTGCTTGGTGCAAGCATCAGATTCTCATACCCCTCTTTCACATATGTAGGTGGTTGCTGGTAAACTTGCCAGGCTGATTAGGGCTTCTTAAGTGGTGGTCATTCACATCTTTGCAATTTTTTTCTTGGGGAAGGGGCAATATCCTGTAACTATTTTTTTTAAATGGATTTTAGGCCAGATGCACAAAGAGGCACAGACATCTGGAGTTCATTTGCAGTGGCTAGAGGCCCTGGCATGCCCATTCTCTATTCTCTCTCTCTGTCTGTCTCTCTCTGCTTGCATGTAAATAGATAAAAATAATAAAAAAGGATATTAGTGTGAAAGGTATTAATCTTAAGTGTTCAGCTGGACGACAGCTTTATATGTATATGCTTTGGTTACCCAACACTCAGATCAAAACACAGGACCATCTCAGGTGTTCCTTTCCTGCTTCCCAGTCATCTATCCCTTGGTAACCTCTGCTTTTATGTTAATCACTATAAATTAATTTTGTGCTTCATAGAAAGCCTCTCCGTTTTACACTTAACATTTATTTATTTTTTTACAACTTTCTATTGACCTAAGAAATGATTTTCCTGTAATAATGGCTCGACACGATAGGCAAGTTTCCCCCTAATACATATTATATTAAAATCGTTAAATTCTGATAAGTTTCTTCTTACACAGCAACACAATCTCCTGGGTTCCCATTGGCACACATCCACATTTAGCTTCTCCGAAGCTACTTGACGATTTCCGAGTTCGCTCGCAACTCTTCGGTTAGGATGTTGTCGATTCCCTAGCCCGGAGCTCACAGAATCCCGCATGGCACCATCTCCCCATCCTACACACGAATCCCTCCCTAAGAAGACGAGGTGAACGAAGATGGGGAAACAGCAGCCAGTCCGATCCGTGCCGGGAAGGGCTTCCGCTCAGGTAAGCAGCAGAACCCGGAGGAAGGGCGGAGAGCTGGAGGTGGGTGGGCATCTCCACCCGCCGGCAGCTGCCAGCCACCCGACTTTGATCACTTGGCCGCGGGGCAGCGGCGGCGGTCAAACCTCAGCGTTCCTTAGCAACCGGAGCGGGACGGCCCACTAGCCTTCCCATGGGTCGCTCCGGGCTTGACGGACAGCTCTGCCGTGCAATCCCGGCTCTCGGAGCTGGACTCCGCGCGGACTCGCGGGAGGGCGGCTCCGCGGTACGCCCCACCCCGCCCGCCACGCCCATTCCCGGGCGGCTGGCGGCGCATGCGCGGGTGGGCAGGGGCTCCGTGCCGGGCGGTCGCGGAGCGGGAGCGGCCGCGGGGAAGCGCCAGGGCTCGGTCCTCACGCCCGCTCTCCGCCGCCGCTTCTGTGGAAGCTCCGGCCGTGAGTTGTCTTTCTGCGGAGCTGCTTTGCTCGGCCCGCGGGGGAGCCCCGGGAGCCGCACGGTGAGGGCGCCACTTAGTTGAGAGACTTGCGGGAAGTTTGAGGAGGGTCGGGCGGGCGGGCGGCGAGCGCGGGCCTCCCCGGCCGCCGCTGGGGGCCGGGGGCGGGGTCGGGGCCGCGGGGCGTGGAGGGGCGCGCGGGCGCGCGCGCGCGGGCGGGCGGGGGGGCCGGCGACCCCTCCTCCCGTATTGTCTGCTCCGGGCGGCGGCGCGCCTCTCCCTCTGGGGGCCCCGACTCGGGGGGCCGCCGCCGCTCGGAATCCCCGGGGAGGTCAGCGCCGCCGGGGCCGCAGACGGACGCTCGCTCGACGGAGTCCGCCGTCCCTGCCCGCCTGGGGAGCGACTCCTCCGGGTCCCCCGGGCGGGACGGTCAACACGGCGAGCGCGCCCGCCTGGGGCCGGGGGCGCGTCCGGGGCGAGCAGCTCGGGGGACCCGGAGGGGCTCCGCGCGCTCTCACCCCGAGCGGAAGGGGTTTTGGTAAATATGGCACACTTGACACTTTTGTTGTGTGTTTGCGAAACCAACCACTCTGCGAGGCGTCGGGAGCTTCAGAAAGATTGTTGGGGGACCTTTTATTATTATTAATGAAGGATAGATTTTTAAAAAAATCTTACAGCTCAGCGATTCCGTCACATTAAGTTTCTAGAGCCGACTGTGAACTCAGGAATTCACAATGAAAGTTGGGTTGAAGAGTAGTTTGGTATCCGTTCTTTGCTTTTCCACTCCGTAGTGAAGTTATTTTTGAGAGCTTCTTGCCTTGGGCAAATATACAAAGCAGCTCTGGGTAATGCCTCCCCCCAGCCCCCATCCCATTTCATTTCCAAAAGAAGCTATTTACTCAGTTTTTCTAACAATTTTTGGATTGCCCATATCAGAATAAATGCTGCAGTTTTTGAAAGATCATCTTAAAGGCATTGTGATCAATTGAGAGAAATCCGTGCCTCCTTCATGGTCCCTTGGGATTTTGCAGGTGGCATTTAAGTGCACACCTTCACTTCTACTGCATTCTGTTGATTAGAGAAAGCCAATATGAGGGTAATTCGGTTTAAATAGAGCTAGCTCAAATATGTCATTCTGATCAGTGCTATTTAATGTGAATTTCAGTTGTATCCATTGGTCATCTGTTTATTTTTTTGAGAAATACTGCTAATATTTCACTTTGATATTTTTCATGCTTACAAATGTGAGTAATGTGGAGAAGTGTTCTTTAGTTTTTCTGGTTTGGTTGGCTTTCCTTTACTTGAAAAAACAACTTCACCATATGAAGCCAAAGGAAAATGCTCTCAAGACATGGGGATCAAGGAGTTACAATCTTTGCCCTCAGCCTTCTTTCCTGGTGGGATGATTTTGTGTGATTGTGGTGAGGGAGAGGGAGGAAGGTTGACCTAGGTTGGAAGGAGTTGTGGGGGAGGGACATAATGTAACCAATACTGCCTACAAAATAATGACAGTACAGCACTTTTTTCCTTCCTCCTCTAGGCTCTGATACCATATTATACTCACCGCTTTTTAGAATTTTCTTAGTTTCTTTGTTCAATTCAATGGTAACTATACAGTACAAATGGATTTCTTGAATCTTTTAACTCTTTAAGGACTGTAATAGGCCTCATGTTGCTTTGTTCTGTCTGACAGGACAGTGCAGGTATTCAGCCTGTTTTTTTTTTTTTTTTTTAAACTGGCTAGTTCTAGTATACATAGGAGAGAGCCATTAACTGCCCAAATTTGTACAAAGTGACAGTTCACTTGGACATCTGTGGTGAGGTTTAGTTTACTTGAGAATTCGTAAGCTCCCTCCTCATGCCCCTCTCCCCCTTTGAATCGGAGTTTTGCTATGTAGGGCCATCTTTGAATTCCAAGACCTGCCTCAATGGCCATAGTGCTGGATTGTGTTTGTGTGTGTCACTCACTTTCCAGTTTATTTAACCCCTTTTAAATCAGTTTGCTTTGTTCTGGGAAAGAAGTGGGGTTCAGATGGTGCAGTGTGAATTTCTGAGAGACTGCAACTTAGAAATCCATCCCCTGGGTGACACTATTGAAACGGCTGCATCCATTCACAACTTTGCCCATCATTCTTTGGTGAAATTGGGAGGTAGCACAGTTGAGAAGGAGGTATACTCTTTGGAGCTAGGTCAATTTGAGTTCAGGTCCTTATATTTCTGTTGATTGGTTTTGTAGCCTTGACTGCCTCACTTAAGTTTTCAGAGCTTGCCATAGGGGGTGGTAACATACCTTATAAGTGTGTTCTTGGGAATGAATGAAACTGTAGGAGAGACTTAGTACAGTGTCTAACATTGAATAGGTTCTTGTTCCTGATAGCTATAAATGATAATTTTGATGCATTTTTTACATGACACACACAAGTATTAGAGGCTGGGGAGATGGCTTAACGGTTAAGGTGCTTGTTTGCAAAGGCTTTTGATCTGGGTTCAATTCCCCAGTATCCACCCACATAAAGCCAATGTGCAAAGTGGCCCATGTGTCTGGAATTTGTTTGCAGTAATAAAAGACCCTGATGTGCTCATTCTCTCTCTCTTCCCCCTTCCATTCCTCCCTTCCCCTTTCCTGCCCTCACTTGCATGCATGTCCACACAGTGCAAATAAATAAAAATATTTTTGAAAGTTTTTTTAAAATTATGCTTTTGAGCATAGTTGCTTGACTATTTTTTTCTAAAGAAGGAATCCCAAGACTTGAGGTTTACTCCTCTGAATTTTTTTTAAAGGTGCATTTGAATAGGATGATCACCTGTTAGTCTTCCTTTGGGACTTGAATGGTTTGTTAGAATAGAAGGCTGAGCAGCCATAATGTGAGAAATGGAAAGAGGTGGGTTGTTTTCAGTACTTGTGATAGAATATGTGAGTTATAGTCTGTTCAAACTTTTCCTTCTTTTACCTTAGTCTTGAAAATAACATGATTATGACAACATTTCTCAAACTTGCTTAATATTGAACCTGGACCGAATGTTTACACAATGTTAGCAGAATGCACGGTGGGAAGGCTTGATTGAGTGCATCTCTCACTTCCCTTTTATTCTGCCACTTTGACAGAAGGAAGCAGTGACTTATATCATCCATGCCAATATAGTTTACCGTGTTTTAAATACCAAACAGAGTAGATGTGTTTTAGAGCTATTTACTTGGGAAGGATTTGATTAAACTTATAGACTGGGTAAAACGTCTCTGCTAAGCTATGTGAACAAATGTGGTCTTGGGTGCTCCTTTATTTTAAAGTTAACTTTAGAGTACACTTGAATAGGTTTAATCCATAGCTATTACTCATGGGAACAAGCATCCATTTGGAAGTGGTTGACATCATGTATATGTGTCCTGTCTTACACTGTAAGTAGGTAAGACAGAGAAGGAAGCTGTTAGTGAAAAGAAGTTTAACATAAATGTCCTCAGATTTATAATATTATAAGTTCACCTTGGGTTGATTTGGACCTGTTGGATCAATCACACTTCTCTTGCTGGGAGGCTGAACCAGCAGACCCAGTAATGAAATACTGTGATTGAATATTTCTATTTGGCAATAGGATGCTTTCTCTTTTTACCTCTTAGAGCTACATTTAGTATCTGAGGAAGTTTGTGTGATGTGAATGATAGATGGGAGAAAAGGAAAAAGTGTGACTCTTCTGTCGGAAATAAATGCTTTTGAATTTTTACTTTCTGATTATAAGCCCACACTTATCCAAAGAGCTAGTCTTTGCTACTCAAAATAACAAATTATTCCAGAATGGTTAGGAATTAATTGCAGTAGCACACTATAATAGCTAAATTGGTCTTTTTTGTTTGTTTTGCTTTTCCAGGTAGGGTCTCACTCCAGCCCAGGCTGACCTGGAATTCACCATGTAGTCTCAGAGTGTCCTTGAACTCACTTCGAGTTCTGCCTCCCAAGTGTTGGGATTAAAGGTGTGTGTCACCACATCTGTCTGCACTAATTGGTCTTTTAAACTAAAGATGTCAAGGTAGAGAAAAGGCCTAGAGGAATGAGTATTTCACAGAAGCCCTATGATCTCTTCTGAAAGCATAGGGTGTAGAGCCAAAGGCTCTGTCATTGTCAGTTATCACCTGTGTGATCTGCAGCAAGCCACGTCATCTGTCTTACACTTAGAATTCTTGCGTATAAAACAAAATTAATATTCTTACCCCATATACTATATACTACTGTTGTGAGACACATAGGCCAGAAAGTACTGCACAGGTGCTGTGTGATAATGCAATTTCGTTAATTTGAGTACTGGTTTAGGTAACTCAAATCATAGTCCAAAGGGGGAAAACATCTTACTAACTTTATTAGAATTCCTTGTATTTTATTATTTAAAAATTTATTTACAAGGTGGGGGGGAGAATGTGTATACATACCAGGGCTTCTTGTCACTGCAAATGAACTCCAGATGCATTTGTTACTTTGTTCTCTGGTTTTATGTGGGCATTGGGGAATCAAACCCAGGTTGTCAGGCTTTGCAAGAGAGTGCCTTTAAGAATGAGACATCTTTCCAGCCCCTGAAATTCCTTTTAGATGGTAATTTAAAGTATTGTAGAACTTGTATCATCCTTCTTGCTTGGAAAGTGACTTTTTAAAAAACTTTTGAGTCTTCTCATTTACTTTTTAAAAGATATTTATCATGGACTGTTTTTTAAACTAAATCTTGGTTCATAGTGCTAGCTTTGGTTCTGATCCAGTTTGTATACTCAGAGAACTGGCAATGGATGTCAGTGCTTGAAGTCAGGTGAGACCACAGGAAAAAAAGGAAAGAGCTAGGCATGGTGGCGAACTCCTTTAATCACAGTTTAGTTGGGGAGGGATACTGGGGGGCTGGGCTGAGCAGAGGTAGGAACATCATCACCTTGTGGTTGAGTCCACCCTGAGACTAGCTAGAGGGAGACTCTTGAAAAAAAATATACAAAAAAAGTAAAGAATGTCATAATATTTCAGAAGACTCAGGAGAGGCCAGTATAGTTGCTCGATGTTTATTATCATTTTCATACTTGAAACTTTCTCAGGGTAGTATGTTTCATGTGCTAGATGTTGTATTTTATCGTACTTTCGGTATTTAATTTTTAAACCTGTGAGGATGAAATTATTAACCTATTTTAGAATGAGAAGAAGCCCTCAAATTAACTTGGGTTTTGGCCATGTAGCTAGTAGGCCACTTAAAAGATTTTTTTTTTTTCAGGGTAGGGTCTCACTCTAGTCCAGGCTGATCCTGGAACTCACTTTGTAGTCTCAGGGTGGCCTGGAACTCATGGCGATCTTCCTACCTCTGCCTCCTGAGTGCTCGGATTAAAGGTGTGCGCTGGGATTAAAGGCTTTAAATGAGTTTTGACTAAGTATTTCTGCTTTTGTCTTAACAGCATAGTCAATACACTTTGTTTTCTAGATGTGCCTGCCCCTTGGTAGTGCCCTTAACTCTCATCGAGGGATACTCTGCTTTCTACACTGTAGTTCAGTTTTGTCTTGCCACAGTTGCTGCCAGTTTTTGTAAAGTAAGGTTTTATTGGGACATAGCCACATCCATTTGTTTACATATTGTCTATGGCTCTTTTTTTCCCCCTATAGTCAAGCCTAAAGTAAATACGGAGACCCTGGGGCCCTGGAAGTTGACAGTGTTTCCTATCTGGTCTTCTGTAGAAGTGGTTTGATTATCAGGTTCTACCTGACTAAATCTAATTATTCACAATAATACATTATTCAGTGTATATTCAATTCTCTCTGCTATAGTTCATTAAAAAATAATGAACCAGGGCAAAAATCAAGATTTACTGTTATGTCTTTTAGTCTTTATTTTTTTATTCTCTCAATAAGAATTCATTCATTTTTAATATAATGCTTTCTGAGTTTTAGCAAATGTATATGTTCACATAACCGCTGCTTGAACTAGACTAGTTTCTTCATTTCTCTTCCACCAATTCTTCTGTACCCCTTTGAAGTCAATCCATTCTTCACACCCAGACCCAGGAACTGTTTATCAGTTTTCTATCTCCCTGTTTTTTTTTTTTTTCTTTTTTAGCCTTTTCAAGAATGTTATATAATTGGAATTATGTAAAGTGTCATTTAAAAAATTGCATAATGACTGATATTATATTTTCATGTGATAATTTGCCATTCTTTGATGTTTCTGTTCAGAGTTGTCCATGTAAAAAAAGATGGAGTTGTTTGTGTACGTTACAAGTATGTGATTATGATTTGAGTTTCTTCTCTCCTAGTCTTTTGCTTATCTTTTTCTATCTTTTTGATCTTGTTTCTGAGACAAGATCTCATGTATTCCATGCTGGCCTGGAACTTTCTATATAGTTAAAGACAACTGAACTTTTGATCCTTCTGCCTCTACCTTCCTAGTGCTGGAACTACAGACATGTGCCACCACACCAGGTGTGCTATATCCCTAGCCCCTACTCTTAAAAAAAATTAAACTGTGCTGTGTCCTCAGCCACTGTTGGTGCTGGTAAGCACTCTACTACTGAGCTGTATGTCCTTCAATTATTGGTGGTGGTTTTCTTTACAGTACTAGGGATGCTACCCTGAGCCGTGTGCATGTTAGGCAAGTGCTTTGCCATTGAACTAGTTATACATCTCTAGTCAGCTGTTAGTTTTGATTGGCACTGGGTTGACTCAATAAAGTCAGTTAAGAGTAGAATTGCCCTCTAATATTGAGCCATGAACAAGGTACATCTGTTTATTTAGATATTGCTTGATTTTATTATTGGTGTTGTAGTTTTCAGCAATTGGATATTGCCTGTTTTGTAAGTTTTATATAGTAGGTAATTTCATGATCTGTAGTTTCAGTCAGTTACTGCTGTAAGGATGGGTATGGTACATTAAGGTATTTTGAGAGATAAATAGGGAGCCCACGCTCAGGTAAATACTATGACAGGTGTTTTTATTGTTATTTGCTTATTGTTTGAGTTTATAAATGACATATTTATATTTTGTATACATAAGAGAAGTATGATAAACTTTATCATAGGTATGTGTGTATAGGAAAAATAGTTGTGTGTGTATAGATAGCTTGGCCCTCCTCAGTTTTAGGCATTTGCTACAGGACTCCAATGAGTAAGGAGAGACTATTATGTGAAAGTTTGTAGGATGACAGACATGCTGAAAACTTTTCTGTGCTTGCTTAAGATAGTAGGTATCTTTTAAAAAAAGTCTTTATATTTATTTGCAAGGAGAGAAAGAATATGGGTTCTCCAGGGCCTCTTGCCACTTGAAAACATACTACTCTATGCATGCAACACTTTGTGCATTTGGTATTATATGAGTCCTGGGGAATTGATACTTGGCTGACAGGCTTTGCAAACAAGTGTTTATAACAGCTGAGCCATCTCCCCAGTCTGTATGAGCTCTCTTGTACATTTCCAATCTTTTAAAGACATTGGTTATAGTCAAGAGGTAATGAATGTGTGTATGTATACATTTGTGTGGGCACTTATGTGCATGTGGAGGCCAGAGCTTGGCATCAGGTGTCTTCCCAGTCACTCTCCTTTTTATTTGAGAGAGAAACTCTCACACTGAACCAGAGCTCACAGATTCAGCTGGCCAGCAAGCCCCAGGGATCCTTAGGTCTCTGCCTACCCTGACTGGGTACTGGGGATCCAAACATATATCACAGATGCTTGTTGTAAGAACTTTATGAACTGAGTTAATCTCCCTAGCCCATAATAATTTTTAAAACGTGAAAATATGTGTTAACTTAGTATGATAGAAATGTGTTATTTGTGTGTACATCAAATATACATAAACGCAACATAGTCTGAAACACTGTCAACATAGTCTGACACTGTTGGAAAATGCTGTATTATTTTGGAGGAGTAAGATGATGCCTTTTTTGTTTCCTTTCTTTTGGCCTGGGATATTGAACCCATGCATACAAGGTAAGATCTACCAGTGGGGTCCATCTCTAGTCTCCAGCTCAGATGGTACTTTTGATCATGTGATTTCCTCCAGTGTATATATTTATCTTCCATTTTTCATTAAAATCTAGTATTTTTGGAGGGTCTACTCAGTTGGCGAGCTCCTAGGTGATGTTTCATTTATGGTTGTTGACTATAGTTATAATTTATGATTATAATTTTTTAAAATTTTGAGACAGTCTCATGTAGTCCAGGTTAGCCTCCAACTCACTGTGTGGTCAAGAATGACCTGAACTTTTGATCCGCCTGCTTCCACCTCTCAGTGCTAGGATGGCAAGTGGGTACAACTGTGCCAGAGTTTATGCAGTGCTGGGTATCGAACCCAGGGTTTGTGCATGCTAGGGAAGTGCTCAACCAATTGAGCTATAATTCCAGCATTTTAGCATCAAAAGTTGGGAAGTAGAGCGTTTTAAGTGTTTATTTAGTTACCCGAAGCCTTGGGGTTGGTGAAAGTATTTTCATGTGCTAATGTGTATGTATATGTGTATAGGTCACTAGTTAGGAATAGCCAAAACTTGCCTAGGCCTTCCTTCTAAAATGGTGCTGGATATATACATAGAGCATGTTTCCAGTCTGGAGAGGTCTTTTGAGAATATTTCCAAAAGGATGTTGTCTAAAAAGTAAAGAAGAAACTTTTGTATGTTCATATACTTAATTCTTTACCATAACCTTATAAGGTAGATACCATTCTTTACTTTTTTTTAAATGAAAAAATAAAAACCCTAAGATTTAGATATTTAGTTTTCTTCTCTCAAGTCAATAAGCTGTGACTTTCATCTAGGACTTTGTAACTGTAAATATACTCTAGTTTTATTGTTTGTACCATAAGCCACATTCTTTTTTTTTTTTTTCATAGTGATGTAATTCTATCCAAAGTAGCTGGCTTGAAGTTTCAGTTTGTTCTTGTAAATAGAAAATCATTGTGGTCTGCTTTTAAAATTTTCCTAGAATTCTTAAGAACATCCTAGACTTTCATGCTTGTACCTTGAAAGTAGCAGGAACTCATCAGAAGAATTGTGTTTTTCCTCACATGCTTTGTGAATGAAAATTAATAATTAACATTTGCACACTTTGAATTTTCAAAGTGTTTTACAGACATTTAATTAGTTCATGCTTAACCTATATATTGGAAGTTGAAAAACCAGTTTTTAAGGTTCACGTTCACAGTTAAGGCAAAGCAAAAAAAAAAAAAAAATGGGGGTATAAGCAGCTTTCCGTACTTCTGTGGCTTTTGCTATATCTTCTTGATGCAAGAGAGTGGAATTATGGACTGGAAAAAAACATGGGTAGAATGTTTGAAGTAGACACAGAAGGTTCACTTTGAATGCACCTTTCCTCTTCTGTAGACCCTTGAAAATGAATTGTTTAAATTCATTCTTGAGAGCATTTTGAAGGCTAGGATGTGATTAAATCAGACTGTGGAAAATGAATGGACCTGTTACACATGCTAATTTCTGGGTAGAAAAGACTTTGATTTTTCTTTTTGGCAATAATTCTGTGACTGGATACTGTGCTAGTTTCTTCATTACCCCTTGTCGCTTAGCCCGTCCACTCTCCCACCCCAAGAAAATGGCTTTCGCTTATTAGCAAGGTTGTGTAGTTGGAAGAGACACTAGTTCCAGTTCTCTCTTCCGAAGCTGTGAAATATTTTTCTAATGATGCCCTTTTTTAAATGAAAAGACTTTAAAAAATTATTTTATTATATAACATGCTAGTCAATACACCAGATTCCATTGTCTCAATTGGCAAACATGACATAGGTTAACATTTCCCTTAGATTTTCCAGTCTCAATATGAGACACCTGTCATTTACAGGATGCAGATTCTTAGGACCCTTGTCTGTGATATTATCCATGAGAATGCCAGCAATGCTTAATAGTAAAGTATATTTTGCCAGGTTCTACCAGGGATCCTTGCTCAAGACATTTACTTTTGTCTTCTAATTTTGTTTTAGCACATGCTATCTCTTCATTAGTATACAACAGGATTTGTTGTGTTTGACATGGAGTGTCCACAGAACGGTGGTTAGTATGCTAGTAACCTGCCATCAGATGTCAAAGTGAGCTCTATTTTGGAGTTACAGACATCTAGAAGAAAGAATGTATAGATTTATGAAAAACACAATATAAAACACGGTTTTGGACTGGAAATGAATGCTTCACATTAATTTGTTTTGTTTTGCTTTGTTTTAAGGTAGGGTCTCATGCTAACCCAGGCTGACCTGGAACTCACTCTGTAGTTTCAGGATGGCCTCAAACTCATAGCAGTCCTACCTCAGCTTCCTGGGAGCTGGGATTAAAGGCATGCACCACCATGCCAGCACCACATTACTTCTGTTTGATATCACTCATTTTAATACTGCTGGCACTATGGTGTGTCATGATTCTTGCCACATGATATGAGAAAAGATGTTTTGAAGAGATATTGCCTCTTAATACCTGATTGTCGGCACACTGACACTTTTGTTCTACAAGCCCACTAGCTTACCTTCATGACTCACCTTTTATTGAGTCTAGAGGTAGCCATAGCAGGGTATAAAACTTAAGATCTTGGACAAGAAATGGGACAGAGGATATTTTCATTTTTTGAGGTGTGGTGGTTTGATTCAGGTATCTCCCATAAACTTATGCGTTCTGAATGCTAGGTCCCCAGCTCGTGGCAATTTAAAAATTAGAAGTTCCTAGAGGCGGTGTATTGTTTTTGGGGGCAGGCGTATAGGTAATATAGCCAGCTTCCTCTTCACAGTGTTTGGCATACTCTCTTGTTGCTGTTGTCTATCTGATGTTAGCCAGGAGATGATGTCCAGCCTCAGTCATACCATCATTTCCCCTGCCATCATGGAGTTTCCCCTCCAGTCTGTAAGCCAAAAGAAACCCTTTCCACTACATGCTGCTTTTGGTTGGGTTCTTTCTGCCAGCAGTGAGAAGCTGACTACAACAGTAAATTGGTACCAAAAGTGGGGCTATTACTGCTAGAAATCTGATTCTGTGGCTTTGGGCTCTTGCAAATGATAAAGAGGAGGAATGTGGACAGATTTGAAACCTTGGCCTAAGAATGCTTTGTAGTGCTGTAAGTACAGCTCGATAGACCATTCTTGTTAGAGTTGAAAAACCTGAATACAGTAAGAATTATGGATTATGAGGTTTGGCTTGTGAGGGGAAGAAAAATACTTTGTTGGGACTGGTATAGAAGCAGTCTGTATTTGTTACCTTCTGCCTGCATGTGTCCTGAGAATTTTGTGTGATTGCTTTCATTAGAAATGGATTGGTGTGCTGGGCATGTAGTGCACACCTTTAATGCTAGGATTTGGGAGGCAGAGGTAGGAGGATCACTGTGAGTTCGAGGCCACCCTGAGATTACATAGTGAATTCAAGGTCAGCCTGGGCTAGGGCGAGACCCTACCTAATGTGTGTGTGTGTGTGTGTGTGTGTGTGTGTGTGTGTGTGTGTGTGTGTGTGTGGTGGGGGAATGGGCTGGTGTGAGGTGATGGATATGACACAGAAAAAATGAAATCTTTGGGCTGAACCTGCTGCCCATTCAGCTACAATTGTTTGAGAGATAACAGCCATTGAGATTGGGGCAGCTGATCTGCACTGGGACAGCAGGAAGAATGCAGACTCTTGAAGTAAGGGGCCTGAATGTTGCAGGAGTTTTCCTGCTCTTCAAAGTCAGCTTTATTCCCCCCTGGATTAACAAATTGGTAGACCACCTGGTACTATGGAGTATAACAAATACAGGAAGAGTCACTGGGTTTGTAATGCAGTTTTGTTTTTTTGGAAAAGGCCATGGGTAGTGTGAAGCAGGCTTGTTGGATTACCTGCATGGTAGCCAGATGGAGCCATGAGGATGGACTGTGGGTTGCAGTGGAGACCCAGTGGAGATGGCACCCAATGGAGTTTTCTGGGACTGTGAGTAGTGTAGGGGCAGAATTGGAACTCCAGAGACCTGTCACTGGTTAGAATGATCAAACTTGCAGACTTGTTACTGGTTAGATTTGTTGGTCTTGGAGTTAGAGAATTTGATGTTTGCTGTTTGTTTAAATCTTGTATTGGTTCTATCTTTCTTTGGTATGCCCAATGTCAACTTTTGTAGAGTGAATATTTATTCTGTGCCAATATGAATTTTTTGGTATTAAGGCTCAGTTAAAAAATCTTGGACTATAGAAGTGTTTTTGAATATCATTGAGATTGATTAAAAAAAAGGATAAGGACTTTTAAAGTTGGACTGAATGTGCATGGCATTTTACATCATGGATGGTTATCAGTTTATGGGAGCCAGGGGTGGAGTGTGGTGATGTGATTCAGGTGTTCCCCAGAAACTTCTGTGTTCTGAATGCTAAGTCCCCAGCTGGTAGAAATTTGGGAATTGGAGCCTCCTAGAGGCATTGTATTATCAGGGGTGGCTTACAGTATTCTAGCCATCTTCCCCTTCACAGTGTTTGGCACACTCTCCTGCTGCTGCTGTCCACCTGATGTTGGCTAGGAGGTGATGTCCAGCCCTGCTCATACCATCATTTTCCCTGCCATCATGGAGTTTCCTCTTGAATCTATATGTCAAAAGAAACCTTTCCTCCACAAGCTGATTTTGGTTGAGTTTTTCCTGCCATCAATGAGAAGTTGACTACAACATGAAGAGTCTTCAATGTTTCAGTGGCTCGTCCTTCACTTGGAATAGATGATTTTCTTACCATTGTTGCCAATCATATTACTATACTTTAAACATCTTTTCCCTCCTCATACAATGCAGTAAATATGACCATTTGATGAATATTGTGTTTGAGTGGTTTCCTAAGACACAACATTCTGTTCAACATTGGTTATAGCCCCAACATTCAGAAGAACTGGTTAATGAATATTTAGATTACCTTGTCAGGGAAACCTTAGTTTGTGGTGGCAGAAAAGAGAAAAATTATGAGAGCTTGTATTTAATTAAACTTATCATGAGTACTGATCTGTTATGGTCTTGATCTTTTAGATAATGTGGTTTATCATCTTTGTCTTTCCTCCTTGAAAAATAAAACAACAATAAAAAAAAACACGAATGCACCACTTTGTGTATCTGGCTTTACGTGGGTGCTGGGGAATCAAACCTGGGCCACCAGGCTTTGCAAGCAAGCATCTTTAAACACTCAGCCATCTCCCAGTCCTCTTGTTTTTAAAAATATTATTTAAAAATTTATTTGCAAGGAGAGGATGAGAAAGAATGAGAATGGGTATACCAGAGCCTCCTGCCACTGTAAATGAACTCCAAAGGCATGTACCACTTTGTGCATCTGGCTTTACATGGGTTCTGGAGAATTAAACCCTGGGCTCGCAGGTTTTTCATGTAAGTGTCTTTAACTGCTGGGCCATCCCACAGCCCTTCTCTTTTTCATATACATCTTTAAATTTTGTTTTATTTATGTGCATGCATGTCTGTGTGGATTTGCTTGTGTGCTTGTGTGCATGTGTACAGGTACACCCGGGTTTCTTGCTGCTGCAAACGTCCAATTTTATGTGGGTGGCTGGGGAATTGAACCGCAGGCCAGCAGTCTTTGCAAGCAAGTGCCTTTAACCCTTTAGAACATTAAATATACTCATGTTTAAGCTTTTCATTCTTTCTTCCCTTATTCCAAGATTTATGGTGGAAAGAGTGTTGTTTAGCTTGACCTTGACTGATACTGTATGTTAACTACAAATAATTGAGATTGACTTAGGTAGATATTTAAAGCTACCCTTTCATTTGTAAGGATGTCTGAAGGTAACATTAACTTACCTTTCTGAAAGGCAAACTTACTTTTGGAACTTTTAAAATAAAAATATTTACATGCAGAGAAAAAGAGAGAATGGGTACACGAGGGTCTCTAGCCACTGCAAAGGAACTCCAGATGCATGCATCACTTTGTGTATCTGGCTTTGTGGGCACTGGGGAGTCGAATCTGGGTTGTTAGGCTTTGCCCCTAAGCACCTTAACCACTGAGAAGTCTCTCTGGCCCAGAACTTGTTTTTATTTATTTTTGGCCATTATAAAGTATGTATATAATTTAGATAAGATAGAAGTTTTCTTTGGAAATCTACCTAGTTATAGCAGTATCATAAACTGTAGAAATTAACTGAGTGTCTCAAGGTGCTAGGATGTGTTTGTTCTTTTTATTTCTATTTACATTAAGGATTTGGATGATATTAATTTCAGTCATTTCTTTAAATTCTTTTGTGTTGTCTTTGCCCACTGTCCATTTCCTTTCTTACAGTTAACTTAGTAGGATCCATTAGTCAGATTGCTCAGTGAGTAGGTAAGGGAGGTGATCTCACATATCTGTGCTGAGTCTAGGTTTTAGCCTCCTTGGGGTAGATTTCAGCTGCTTTGCACAATGATTGCTGCATCCTAGCGCCTGGCATTGTGCATAGCATATAGTAGTTATTGCTTAGGAAATTTTGGATTGATAGAGAATGAATGAATTTTTGCCCAAACAATGATATTTTTAACATTAAAAATCCATCCTGTTGAGAATGGGCAGATTCTGGTTTTTCTTAGCATTAGTTTTTGCTTGATTTGGATGAATTTAAAACATCTCTTAAGGGAAAAGAATACCCTGTTTCAGTTAGTGTTGCCCAAGATTGGTGGTGAAATTCATTCAGCTCTTTACTAGCTTTTCTCTTTGGTTGGTTTACCACTTTTCAACCTGTTCAACAATTGTACCATGGGCATGTGGATGGTCGATCTGATAATGTAGGTGTAGCCTGCATAATTCATTAATTAAAAAAATGTTCTTAACGTTACAAGAACAGTAGAATTGATCCTTGTATACCCATAATCCAGATTCTAGAGAAGAAATAAGATTTTGCTATTCTATGTGTTATTTAAAAATACCCACTTTATTTGGTAAAATCTATATACCATGATTTTTTTTTCACACACCATAAAATATACCTCTGTTTTGCTTTGATTTTTTTTTCTTTTTTGAGGTAGGGTCTCTCTCTAGCTCAGGCTGACCTGGGAACTCACAGAGCTATTCTCCTACCTCTGCCTCCTAAGTGTTGGGATTAAAGTTGTGCACCACCACACCTGACTTTGTTTTAATATTTAAAAAATATTTACACATGCATGTGTTTACCTGTGCCAGGGTCTCTTGTGACTGCAAATGAACACCATATGCATGGGAAACTTTTCGCAGCTTGCTTTTACATGGGTGTTGGGGAATTGAATCCTGGGCCAGCAGGCTTTGCAGTCAAGTACCTTTAAATGCTGAGCCATCTCCCCAGTCCCATTTTAATATTCTTAATAGTGATTTTAAATGGTATTTGCATCCTAATGCATAATACTATAAGAATGAAATAAATGTCTGCAAAACATGGCATGATCTGTTTCCCAGATACCAGTCAGACAGCTTCATCTCAAAGCAAATGAGTGCTGAGTAGCCCGTTTTCCCTTCAATAGGGTAATTACAAAAATAGGACTGTAAACCCTCTATTACACACTTTTGTATGAAATCTGAGGTTTCTGTCAAATTAGACACGGAAAATTAAACAAAGCTGCAAAGTTACTGATCTGTGGAGCTTTTGAGTTCTCCCTTACGTGTTTCTTAGATGTTTATTTCTCTTTAATAGTAGCACAAGAATGTTAGGATTTATGTAAAATTTTTAGCTTCATGTCAGTAGCTTTTTCATAGAATTTAGTGAGCCTTTTTCCCTTTAAGAGATTTTTAAAAAAATGTATCCCCAGTTTGATTTTTGTGAAGAAAACATCAGAATGTTGACTTTTCCATTCTTTTAAATTCAGATCATCATAAAAGTTTTCATTGAAGCTCAAGGATAGTTGATACAGCATTTTTCACAGTCCCTGTTGTACATTTGCATCCTAGCTCATAAATTCTAAGAAATACCACACTTTCCCACCCCTAACTGTGGTAGAGTATTATTTTGTCAGTTTAGCAAAAGTGCTATGGCAGTATATAAAGATTACCACTTAAGTCCTTAGCTCCGCTGGATATGTGCCCATTTTTTTTTTTATTGTCCATAATGAATTACAACACTTAGTGGGCAAACAATGAGTTGTTATCCCCAATTCCCCGCTGCCCTCCCCTCCCCACTCCGCTGGATAACCTACTCCATGGGTCTTCTGGATCAGTCCTTGTGACAGGGGACCATGGATAGCCTAGTATTCAGCCAGGTTCTCCTGGCCATGCCTCTGGATAATCTCCCCCACCACGGCTTTCACAATCTTTCTGCCCCCTCTTCCGCATAGTTCCCTGAGTCGTGGTGGATATTAAAGCTGCTTTAAGGTTGTGAGCTTAGGGGTCTTTGTGTCGAAAATTGTTGGTTTCTGTCTCACTGGCTTATCCTGTGTTGATTGAATGGCTGTGGCTGTGGGTCCCTTGTTCATCCCGACATTCTCTGTGGGGTTCCATATGGATCCTCCATGGTATGACTGTGGTGGCTCCTCTTTTGCCAGAATCTCAGCTATCGGCCTGCAGATGGTTGGTAGGGTTAGATGGGCCCCAGCTCTCTCGCTGCATCCTGAAAAATACAAACACAATCTCCATCGGAGAGTGAGATCAGTGTAGGTTAACAAATATACACAATTCTGGATTACCTAGATTCTATTTTTAGTAGCCTCCCCGTCAATCGCTCCCATAGTGCAACTTGTCTTGGGAGCCCAAGAGTATGGGATCTGGTGCCTATCGCCCCGAATCCCAAGTTCCAGACAAGGGGTCTCCCTCACTAAGTGGAAAATGGGCCAAATTTGAAAGCTGTTGATTGTCTCCCCCAGGCCCAGTCTCCTCCATTACACATGTGCTCCTTTCTTGGTTCCCTGTTCTCTCCCAGTAGGAGGTTTGGTCAGCATACTCATGGCCGCAGATTGTGTTTCGTGTCAGTGGTCTCTGTTTATTCCAGCTGTCGTTGATTAGTTTCCCCTGGCAGCCTTTGCAGTGCCTTCCAGCACTACACTAACTGCCTTCTGGGGGCTGGATACCGTTCTGGATGTTGAAGGGTCTCTCGATGCTGATTGATGGCATTCTGTGATTTCTTCAGCAACAGGGTTTTGCCTCAGGCCTGGGGAGGGCACTCAAGAGCTTTGACAGAATTCTGTCTTGTTGTTGGAACCTCATGGGTTGCTTTGGTCAACATCTCAGTGAGGGAAGGAACCAGTGGTTGAAACCAGGGGTTGTCAGGCTGATCTAATTATTCACAGGCTTAGACTTTCTCCCCTTCTACTCATGGCCCCTCTTTCCAGGCGACACTCACTACTTTCTCACTAGGTTACAGTATGCTCGTAAGGATTTTATAGTTTTGAACCTAATATGGTTTATCCTCATGCTTAAGCCATTCCCCTCCCCCATCCCTTACTCCTCATTCATAACGTCTCACTTCTTTCTACTAGTCTGCATAAAGAAAACAGTTATCCTGGTTAAGGACCACATATGAGGGAAAATATGCAGTGTTTGATTCTCTGTTCTTTTGAGAGTTCACTTAGTAAGATCTGCTCGAAGTCAGACCATTTTTTCCTAAATTTCGATATTTCATTTTTCCTTTCAGCTGAGTAAAATTCCATCATGTAAATATACCACAGTTTCTCTGTCCATTCCTCCATGGATGGGCATTTGGGTTGATTCCAATTCTTGGCTATTATGAATTGAGATGCTATAAATAAAATTTTCTGCGTTGAGATGTGACGTCTTGTGGATAGATGCCTAGTAGAGGGATAGCTGGGTCCATTGGAAGGATTATGTCCATTCTGCTCAGAAGTCTCCACACTGCTTTCCATAGCGGTTGAACAAGTTTGCAAACCGACCAGCAGTGAGTGAGGGTTCCTTTTTCCCCGCATCCTCGCCAGCAACGATTGTTGTTGGTTTTCTTTAGGATTGCCATTCTGACAGGGGTAAGATGGTATCTCATTGTGGTTTTGATTTGCATTTCCCTGATGCTTAAGGATGCTGAGCACTTTCTTAAATGAGTCAAGGCTATTTGTGTTTCCTCCTCCATGAATTCTCTCTTGAGATCAGTACCCCATTTTGTGAGGGGGAATTTTGTTTTTTTTTTAAATAATTTTTTTGAGTTCTCTCTAGGTTTTGGAAATTAGGCCTCTGTCTGAGTTGTAGCTGGCGAAAATCATTTCCCAATTTGAAGGGGGTCTATTGGCTCTGAGTATGGTTTGTTTGTCTGTACAGAAGCTTTTGAGCCTAATGAGGTCCCATTGGTTAAGTGTTTGTCGTATTTCCTGGGCTGCTGGAGATTTGCTCAGGAAATTTTTTCCCACTCCTATTTCATGTAAAGTTCTTTCTATTTTTTCTTCCAGGGTGTTCACGGTTACCGGATTTATATTAAGGTCTCTGATCTATTTGGAGTTGATTTTTGTGCACGGTGAAAGGAATGGGTCTATTTTCATTTTTTTACATGTGTTTATCCAATTCCTCCAGCACTATTTGTTGAAGATGCTATCTTTGGCCCAGCATACATTGTTGGCCCCCTTGTCAAAGACCAAATAACTGAAGTTACTTCCATTTAAAGCTGGGTCTTCAATTCTGTTCCATTGATCTGTCTTTCTGTTTTTATGCCAGTACCATGCTGTTTTCGTTACTATGGCTTTGTAGTATGTTTTAAAGTCAGGGATGGTGATACCTCCTGAGTAGGATTTTTTACTTAGAATAGTTTTGGCTATCCGAGGTCTTTTGCCCTTCCAAATGAATTTAGAGATTATTTTTTCTATGTCTGTGAAGAAAGAGGTTGGGATTTTTATCGGCATAGCGTTGAATCTGTAAATCGCTTTTGGCAGGATTGCCATTTTTACTATATTGATTCTCCCTATCCTTGAACATGCAAAATCTTTCCATCTTCTCACGTCCTCCTCTATTTCCTTCTTGAGTGTTTCAATATTTTCCATATATAAGTCCTTTACAACCTTGGTTAGTGATATTCCAAGGTATTTTATTTTCTTTGAGGTTATAGAAAGTGGGACAGTCTCTCTGATGTCTTTTTCTGTCTGCTTGTCTTCTGCATAAAGAAAGGCTACTGATTTTTGTTTGTTAATTTTGTATCCTGCCACGTTGCTGAAGGCATTAATCACCTTCAAGAGGTTACTGATACTATTCTTTGGGTCTGATATATAAAGGATCATGTCATCTGCAAAGAGGGATAGTTTAATTTCTTCCTTTCTGATTTGTATCCCTTTTATGCCCTTCTCTTGTCTAATTGCTTGGTCTAGAACTTCAAGCGCTATGTTAAGGAGCGGTGGTGAGAGTGGGCAACCTTGTCTTGTTCCTGAATTGAGTGGGAATTCCCCATGGAGAATGATCTGTGCTTTAGGAGTTTTTTAAATTGTCTTTATTAAGTTGAGGAATAGGCCATCTATGGCTATTCTTTCGAGAGCTTTGAACATGAAGAGGTGTTGAATTTTGTCAAAGGCCTTCTCCACATCTATTGAGATAACCATGAGGTTTTTGTGGTTGAGCCGATTACTGTGATGTATTACATTTATCGACTTGCGTATGTTGAACCATCCCTGCATCTCTGGGATAAAGTCAACTTGGTCAGGGTGGATAATATTTTTGATGTAGCATTGTATCCAGTTTGCCAGGAATTTGTTCAGGATTTTTGTATCTAAGTTTATCAGATATATGGGTCTATAGTTCTCTTTTCTTGTTGCATCCTTGCCTGGTTTGGGGATTAGGGCAATGGTAGCTTCATAGAAGATGTTTGGAAGCCTTCCCTCTTTTTCTATGTTTCTAACAAGATTCAGAAAGAGTGGTTTCAGCTCTGTGATGAAGGCTTGGTAGAATTCAGCTGAGAAACCATCTGTTCCTGGGCTTTTCCTTTTGGGAAGGTTTTTGATTACATCTTCAATCTCTGTGGATGTGATAGGTTTATTTAGTGCTTTTATCTGCTCTGGGTTAAGTTTTGGCAGTTGGTAGGTGTCCAAAAACTTATCCATTTCTTCCAGGTTCTCTAATTTTGTGGAGTAGAGGTTTTGGAAGTATGACCTGATGATTCTTCCAATGTCTTCAGGATCTGTTGTGATCTCACCATTGTCCTTTCTGATTTTGTTGATTTGGGCTTTCTCACTTCTTCGTTTGATTAGATTGGCCAGGGGTTTGTTGATCTTAATAACTTTTTCAAAGAACCAATGCTTTGATTTATCTATTTTTAAAATTGTTTTATTTCCAATTCATTAATCTCAGCTCTGATTTTAATTATTTCCTTTTGTCTTGAGCTCCTCGGGTTAGCTTTTTCCATCTGTTCCAATGCTTTTAGTTGGGTAGTTAGGCTATTGATTTGAGACCTCTCTGTCTTTGATATGAAGGCGATGAACTTTCCCCTCAGGACTGCCTTCATTGTGTCTCATAAGTTCTGATATGATATGTTATCATCATCATTTAATACTAGGAAATTCTGAATTTCCTGTTTTATTTCTTGGATGACCCAATCATTTTTTAGGAGCACATTATTCAGGTGCCAGTACTTTGTGTATTTTCTGGATCCTGTTCCATTGATAACTTCTACCTTTAATGCACTGTGGTCTTATATGATGCAAGGAACTACCTCGATCTTCCTGAATTTGTTTAGGGAAGATTTGTGACATAAGATGTGATCAATTTTAGAAAAGGTCTCATGTGCTGCTGAGAAGAATGTATATTCTGTGTCTTTTGGGTAGAACGTTCTGTAAATATCTGTTATTCCTAGCTAGTCAATAGTGTCATTAAGCTCTGTTATGTCCCTGCTGATCTTCTGTTTGGTTGATCTGTCTAGAGCTGATAGAGGTGTATTAAAGTCTCCTACTATGATGGAATTAGAGTCTATTTCTGCTTAATTTTTGAGTAGGGTTTCCTTTATGAACTGTGTTGCACCCAAATTTGGTGCATATATGTTGATGATGGTGACATCTTCCTGGTGGATCCTTCCTTTGATGAATAAGAAGTGACCATCATTATCCTTTTTAGTTGATTTTGGTGTAGTCTATTTTGTCAGAGATTAGTGTAGCCACACCTGCTTTCCTTTTACTTCCACATGCCTGATACACTGTTTTCCATCCATTTACTCTAAGAAGGTTGCTGTCTTCGGAAGTAAAGTGCGTTTCCTGAAGACAGCAGATGGAAGGGTCCATTTTTCTGATCCACCCTGCAAGTCTGTGTCTTTTTATAGGGGAGTTAAGTCCATTTATATTCAGTGATATAACTGTGAGGTTTGCTTTGAGCCCTGCCATGATGAAGGAATAATGAGGGTTTTGTCTGTGCTGCTGTTATTAGCACACTGACTGTGAATGTCGTGTCTGATCTCTGGTACTCTTCTGAGGAAGATTTCTTGTTTCTTCTGTATGGGATATCTCTTGCAGGAGCTTCTGAAAACGTGGCTTTGTTTTGAAATAGTCGAAGAGCTCTTTTACTTCATGGAACATTTTCACTTCTCCATCTATCAGGAGGGATAACTTTGCTGGGTACCATAGTCTAGGTTGAAAGTCATACTTCTTTAAGCCCTGAAAAGCATTATTCCAAGCCCCTCTGGCTTTCATGGTTTCTAATGAGAAGTCTGAGGTAAGTCTGATGGTTTTTCCTTTATAAGTTACGGTTTGCTTTCCTCTAGCAGCTTTGAGTATTTTCTCTTTGCTTTCTATGTTAGGCATCTTAATTAAAATGTGTCTTGGAGAATTCCTCTTCTTGTCCTGTCTGCTTGGATTCCTCTGTGCCCCTTGAAAGTTTAGTGGGCTTTCTCTTGTTAGATTGGGAAAGTTTTCTTGAATAATTCTGTTGAAGATATTTCCTATGTCCTTAGCCTGGGTTTCTTCTCCCTCTGGGATCCCCATGATTCTAATATTGGGCCTCTTTATGGTATCCCATAGATTCCTCAAATTTTGCTCACTTGATTTCTTGAATTTTTTTTTATAGCCTATGACATCCTTATTAATTCCTTCTGATTTGTCTTCAACTTTTGATATTCTGTCCTCCAGATTGTCAACTCTGGGATTGATTGATTCAAGGGAGGTTTTTAACATCTCCTTTTCATTATTGGTTTCTGGTATAATTTTGCTTACAGTCTCCAATTCTTTGGTGAGATCCAATTTCCAATCTATTTTTGTTTTTGCTTGGGATTCCTGATAATCATTTTTAAATTTTCTGAAGTCCTCATCAAATTTAGTCAATTGATTATCTAGTTCCTCCCTTAGTTGATTAATCTTCAATTCACTTAATGTGTTTCTGAATTCATTCATATTTCTGTCCGTTAAATTCAGTCTGGAATCTATGCTTCAGTTAGAAAGCTTCATTTCATTCATTTCTTTTCTCATAATTTCCATATCAGCCATTAACTGTTTCATATTTGCATTGCAGTTGTGGTCAGGAGTCATATTATTCTCTCTTTGTGATGTATTTGTGCTGCCTCTACTTCCTTTCCACTTTCCTGTTCCATAAAGGGATTAGGGGCCCTGGGTTGGGGAGTTCCTTCTTTGATTTCTGTGGGTTTTTTTCATTGATTTCTGCCCATGTCCAGATATGGGAGTGGGAGGCACCTTGCGGAGTGCTCTTCAGCTCACTTTACTTCCTGGCAATCGCGCATGATCCCTGGTACTCGCAGAGATCGCCTGTGCCCTCTGCAGGTACATGTCTGAACCCGCCTCTGCCAAGTTTCGGGGTCGTGGAGAGAAGCTTGTCTTAGGATCGGGTGCTGGAGGGAGGGGAGCCCTGCGAGGAGAAGCCGCTCAATCAGCTGCGAGGGGACAATGGTGGGTGCTTGCGGTGGTGGAGGGTTCAGCTCTGTGTTCCTCTGAGGAGCAGAGATCAGCTGGGGAACCCTGTGGTGGTCCCGAAGCTGGGGAGATGCTGGGCCTGGGTTCAGGTCTGGCTGCGACTCGGGGCCTGGATCCCAGCCAGAAAATCACACCTCCATGGAGAGACAGCCCGTGCCCTCCTGGGGAGCACCCGCCCGAGGTCTGGCCCGTAACCAAGCTAGGTCAGGTTGCCCAAGGAGCGCGTCTGCCTGTGTACGTGGGGGGGGGGTTGTGGAGAGAAGCACGTCTGAGGATTGGGTGCTGGAGGGAGGGAGCCCTGCAAGGGGAAGCCGGTCAATTGGCGGCTGTGAGGGGACAATGGCAGGAGCTTGGGGTGGGGAGGGTTCTGCTCTTCGTTCCTCTGTAGAGCAGAGAGCCGTTGGGGAACCCCGTCTGTGCTGGCTCAGGAGTTGGGGTGGGGGGGCCGGGCTCAGGTCCAGCTGGTGTCCAAAGTTTGGCTCCCAGCTGGAAAATCAAACCTTTACGGAGTCCTGGCGACGCTGTTACTCATCCACCATCTTGCTCTGCCCATCCAGATATGTGCCCTTGAATGGAGACTTTTTTTTTCTTAATCCAAATATATCAGAGCTCAGAACCCAAGTACAAATTCAGAAGAAATGAGTATTCTCCCTCAGCATTCATGTTGAAATGTCCAGGAACAGATCGCCAGGTCATAGCTGTCATTTGTTGAGAGCCACTATCTGTGTTATAGCATATCATTTCCAATCTTTATATGCAGGGCATATTTGATTTTGCTAGAATAGGAAATGGAGGCTCAAGGAGATTAACTCTCTCTGGCTATACTTCATTCAGCATTTTATTGTAGGCACACTTGTAGGTGCCAGGGTTGAATGATGAACAAAATAAGATACAGTTATTGCCTTGAAGTGTTCTTTGTTTTTATTTTTTCATTACTATTGATAACAGTGATAATAACAATGATTATTGCCACCATATATTATTACTTATCAGTGCTAAGCTTTTGTATTAAGTGCTGTGCAAATTGTGTTTTAATTCTCGCCACTTTAAGAGATATAATCTGTTATTACTCATTTTTATAATTTTCTTACTTGGGTGAGCATGTGTATGCATACTGAGCATGTACCTGCTGTTGTGTTTGTATGGTGGCCAAAAGACTGGCTTCTGACTCTGCCTTCCATTGCTGCAGGCTTGTTGGGATTGCAGACATCTTGTACCACTTAGCTTCCAGCTTTGTGTGGATGCTTGTGAATTGAACCCCAGTCAGCAGGCTGTGGAGCAAGTGCCTTTAGCCATTTAGCCATCTCCTCAGCCCTTATTACCCATCTGTATTTTGTGGATGAGGAATCTGATGCTTAGTAGATCACTGACTTAGGTTTATGTAATATGATGACAGAGTTTGGACAGTCCAAACTCTGTCTGCATGATGTCTCAGTCTAGTAAGAGTTAAGATACTTAGGTGAAAGGATAGCTATTGTGAGCTATGAGTTTAGCAATTTTCTAATTTTGACTTTGCTAGTAAGATTTATTCATTCACTCCTTTATAGACAAGGCCTCATGTAGCTCAGGCTGGCTTCACTATGTACCTTGAACTTTAAAAAAAAACATTTGAGAGAGTGACAGAGAGTGAGGGGACGGGGAAGAGAGATAATTGGTGCATCAGGGTTGCTGGCAACTGCAGACATCTTTTGCATCTGGCTTTTACATGGGTACTGGGGAATTAAACTTGGGCCCTTCTTCTTTGCAGGCAAACACCTTACACTGAGCCATCTCTCCAGCCCCGTACCTTGAACTTTCGATTTTCTTTCTTCCCTCCCAAGTGCTGGGATCACATGTGTGCACCACCACAGTAGATTTCCTATTTATTTATTTATTTGTGTGTGTGTGTGTGTGTGTGTGTGTGTGTGTGTGTGTGTGAGAGAGAGAGAGAGAGAGAGAGAGAGAGAGAGAGAGAGAGAGAGAGAGAGAGAGAAGGGTGCCTCTAGCATCTAATCTTTGCAAATGAACTCCAGATGCATGCAGTATCTTGTGCATCTGGTTTTACATGGGTACTGGTAAATTGAACTCAGGTCCTTAGGCTTCACAGTCAAGCACCTTAACCTGTGAGCCATCTTTCCAGCCCAGAAGATCAGATTTCTTTTTATGATTCACTTTGTAATTTATAATCTCTTGTGCTAGGGTTCATTATATAGTTCTTATGCTTCATAAGAGAAGTTTTTAAAAAAGTTGTATTTATAGCAGTAAAATGCAGTTCTTTAGATACCAAGAATTATATATAATGCAAGTACACATGTGAATAAATGATATTAGGGAAACGTTTTGGATATAATTTGTTTCTTTTTCCAAACTTGAAAATTTGTTGAGGGTTGTTTGTGTGTGTGTGTGTATATATATGTATGTTGTATACATATATACAGACCATATGTGACATACATATATATATGTATGTCGTGTACATATATATAGACCATATGTGACATATTTTATTAACTTGAATACCAAGTTTACAAAACATTTCATGAACATAACTTTATATAGTATCAAGTAAGTGACATAATTATTTTAGTGGCTATATAATCTTTCATTACATGAATTTAATTTCTCCTTGTTACCTTATTTGAATATTCAGGCTGTATATATCCTTTCCCCCCCCCTTGTTTCTTCTTTCTTTCTGTTATCACAGATACTGTTGTAGTGAACAATCTTGTATCCTTGTTTACCCCTATCTCATAGAAATGCAACTGTTGGGACTCAGAGTGTGTTTGAATGGCTGTTGATAGATATGTCATATTGTCTACTGAAAGCTTATATCATTTGCACTTAGGTAGCATATGAGTAGCAATTTACCATAACATTTAGGAAATAACTTTGTGTGTGTGTGTGTGTGTGTGTGTGTGTGTGTGTGTGTGTGTGTGTGTGTGTATGTATGTGTACACAGACATGTGTGCCTGGGTCTCTTGTCATTGCAGTTGAACTTCTATCTTGCTTTATGTGGTAGGCTTCGGAATTAAACCTGGGCCATAAGGCTTTGCTAGCAAGTACCTTTAACTGCCAAGCCATCTCCCCAGGATCCCTAGTAGCAAATTTTAAAGCTTTTTAAGTGTCATAATAGAATTACTGGGCCATTGGCAATCAATAATAAATAAAAATCTTGTATTTTTTGTTCTCTTATGTTTTTAAGCTAATACTGCTCATTCTAATACTTTAAAAAGAAGCTGATTTTTAAAAATTTAACCCATGGCCTGGGAAGATGGCTCAGTTGTTAAAGGCCTGTTGGCTCAGGTTTGATTCCCCAGTACCCACATAAATCCAGATGCACAAAGTGGTGCATACATCTGGAGTTCATTTGTAGTTGGTAAAAGGCCCTGGCATCTTCAAACTCACTTTCTCTCTGTCCCCTCCATCTCACAAATAAGTAAATAAAAATATTAAAATTTAATCCACAAATTTATAAAATTATATTTTGAAAATTGTAAACCAAAACACATAAACTATGTCTAGCTTCTGAGGACTCCTCTCTGTGGACCTCTGTATTTCTAAAAATATGAAGAAACTCAAGAAGTATAATCACTATTCTCTTAATCCCTGAGTTAAATTAAGATTATTGGCTCTCAACTGGGTATGGCAGCACTAGCCTTTAATCCCAGAACTGGGAGTCTGAAGTTGGAAGAGGATCACCATAGGTTGGGGCCAGCCTGAGACTACAGAGTGAGTTCCTGGTCAGCCTGAGCTAGAGTGAGACCTTGCCTTGAAAAAACCAAAAGATTATTAGTTCTCAATAATAAAAGGGACATGAAAGTAACTTTAAGTCAAGGAGTCACTGATTACATGTTCTTTTCTTTTGGCTACTCCTTAGTTGTCAGTCCAGATTAACCCCAGGGATGAATGAGTATTTGAGATAAGATTTTCGAGGTGATTTGGAGTGAAGTTTCCTTTTACACAGATCTCTCAGACATGTGATCTGTGGCCATTCTGTTACATATCCAAATGCATAGCAGAATAAATTTATTCTGCTGAGTTCTGAAAATGAGACTTCATAATGCACATTTTTTTTCTCCAAATCAGTCATAGGTGTTGACATGACTTCAGCAAAAGCAAGAAAGCAAATTAAACAGTGGAGTTATAGTTTTGTATTTAATGTAGTCAAACATTTTTCTGTGAGACAGGATGAATTTATTGGTCTCAGCTGTGCTAGCACTGATTTTCAGGTAAGATAACATTAGCCAGGATTATCCTTGAGATGGAATTTTATTGAAACCCAGAGTTGCTGGCTTTTGGTATTATATATGATTTCCCTTTATTGGGGAATGTGTTTATTATGCTTGTCCTTGGGTTTCTTTGTGATGTTCATACTGTTCCCTGAAGCCAGAGTAAGCACTACTGTGGCCATGGCACTTGTCCTTCAGATTTGTATTATATAATTAGGCTTTGCCAGGGGGAAAATTTAAGCAGTTATAAAGATTGCCTGTTCATTCCTAAAAGTGTATTTTGTGGTAGGATTAAATTGTCAATTGTGTGAAGGAGTGTTTAAACTGAAAAAAGTGAAAATTTATGAATAGTACAGTAATATAATTGCCTTCTCTTTTTCTTTCTAAAGCAGTCGGCTTTTTATTCCAATGATAATTATCCAGAAATTCTATACACACATAAAAATGAATTTAGTGAGGGGTTGGTGATGTTCTGAATGCAGATGGGGATTAGAAATCTATTAATACCAGTGGTATGAGAGAGATTTCTCGACGTAATTGAGAAGCGTTAAGGAGCTCCAAAATAGAATAAGAGAGTTGGCAGGCTACATATTTTATTAACTCTTATGCCAAATAAGAGTTGGCAAATTCTCTTGATATGGATGTATTTCTAATATGAATGGTTAATTTGTTCTTGTTTTTACAAAGCCTCTGTGAGCAAATTGACAAATTAAGATGATAGCTTAAACTCTGAAAAAGCAACTCCTGGCACCTAAGACTTCCCATTGTATGTAGTAAATATGCGACTGTATGTGACTAAAATGGTCTAGGAGGAGAGCTAATATTCTGTTTTAGGAAGTTGTTTTTGGGCCACCCGACATCAAACCCAGGACCTTATGCATTCTGGGGAAGCATATCTATCACTGAACACTCCTCCCCTCCCTTCCCTTCCCCTCCCCCTACCTCCCTCTTCCTTACTCCCTTTCCTTCCTTCCTCCTGTCCCCCTTCTCCTCCCTCCTTCCTCCCTCTTCCTCCTCTCTCATTCTCCTTCCTTCCTTCCTTCCTTCCTTCCTTCCTTCCTTCCTTCCTTCCTTCCTTCCTTCCTTCCTTCCTCTGTTTTCTTTCCCTTTCCTTTTCCCTTTCCCCCCTTCCCCTCTCCCTCTCCTCTCTCTATCCTCTCCTCTCCCCTTCCCTCCCCTTCCCCTCCCCTCCCCTCCAGTTTCCAAGAGTCTCACTCTAGCCAAGGTTAACATGCACTCACTCTGTAGCCCCAGAATAGCTTTGAACTCATGACATGTGGCACCACACCTAGCTCCTCTTGTTTTCTGAGGACAAAGTTTTGTTATTTAGCTTAGTCTAGCTTTGAACTTTGATCCTCTTACATCTGCCTTCCCAGTCCTCGGGACTGCAGGCATGTACCATCTCACCAGGCGTCTGGGCTTCTTATGTGTATTGGTGCTTTATGATGGGAAGTCACACTTGAGAGTATAAGGGAGAGTAATTTGTGAGGTATTTTGTTTGGTTCTCTGAAGTTTGAATGGTTTGTTTTCTTAAATTTGGTTTGGGATGGGAGGCAAGTTACTCTATAAATTGGTAGTTTTTCTTCAGTTAGTCTGAGAAATTTTGGAGAGAAAAGTTTATCTTTGTCCTTAAATGAAGATGAGTAGGTTGACAGTTTTATGAGAGAGCTGCTACACTCACAACTCAGTAGTTAAGTATGCATAATCTTCATCTTGAACTTCATGGATGAAGGCAAGCTTATAAGCAGTGAGTCAGTAAATGTCTTTAGAAAAAATTGAACCGAGTGAGATATGGACACTGTACAGAGCAGCTAGATCTACACTGAAGAGTTGGGGAGGGAAGGGAGAGAGAAAGTATTCTAAAATTTTGAGAGCATTAGAGAAGAATGGGGTGGTGGTATCTTATAAAACCAGAATTCACTGGAGTATGTATATACTTACAAAAGTGGACACTTAAGAATTAAACAACTCTCTTCATGGTGTAGTTTATGTTTAGCACTATGGCTTTTGGGGAAGAAGTTAAAAGCCACCTAAGATGTCTTACTGCATGGTTTTTTTTTTTTTTTTTTTTAGGTTGGGTAGGGTGGGAGAGAGGGGTAAGGGACTTCTTTGCCTGCATAGAATTTGGTTCAAGACTCAGCTGTGGTTAGCCACATACAGTGTCTTAACTGGTGCTTTTGTTCATTCTGTTTATTTACTGTTTCCTTCCTGGAACTAAGTCATTCTGGAAGGCATCCAATTTAATTAATGTGAAGTCACACCTTATACTGATCCCTAGTATAGCCTTCGTCCTGACTGGCAACCATAGTAATTTTGGAGACTCCAATGGTTAATGAGTATGTCAGAGGTACACAATTTCTTCTATGGCTTAACTAGTTTTTAGTGGATAAAGGAATTTTGAGAGAAGTTGGATAATTTTCTTTAACTTTCAGTACATATAAAGTATCGAATCACATGTATGGGAATTTTGGTGTATGTTTGAAAGCTAAAGTCGAGGTCATTCTTCTGAAAACTAACCTTTCTGAATACATATGTTCATTCCATTAGACCCTAGCTGTGGGTAGTTATCCTGTTGTCATGCTTCATTCCTCTTCTTCTCCCATTCCTGCTTCCATGGAGTATGTTCCTCTTCTCTGGCCTTCAAAAGTGAATTTTCAGACATATTACACTTACGTGCTCTCTTAAAATTTTACTGTAAGATGGCTTTTCTACAAAGGGTTATTGTATTAGCTAGCCTTCTCATTGCTGAAACAAAATAACCACCAAAAATCAGTTTAAGGGAGAAAGAGCTTATTTCAGTTTACAGCTCATCATGGCAGGGAAGGCATGGCAGCAGGAGCTTAAGGCAGCTGGTCTTATTCAGTTCACAATGAGGAAGCAGAAGGTGATGAATGCTGGTAGTCAGCAAGTCCAGTGCCCCACCTTTTGGAGGTGGGGATTCCCACCTCAGTTAATTTAATCAGCATAATCCCCCACTGGCATGCCCAAGGCTAACCTAATTTTGGTAATTCCTCACAGGTGATTCTAAGTCCTACCTCGTTGACAGTATAAATCTTCAGTCACCTATTTAAGAATGTACTTTCAAAGTTCATGTGTGTTTTGCATGTGTAGTGCAGCCTAGTACATCTAAAGTGTTCAGTTTCCTCATGTGTAGTGGGTACTCTATGGGATCTTGTTGCTATACTGTGTGTCCAGTGGTCATAACTCCTTTTTATTTCTCTAAGCATATAAGTATTAAAGGGGTCAAGGCTTAATTTAAGCATTAGCCCAACTTTTGTATGTTTTTTACTTCTTTAAGCTTATAGTGTAAATTCACAGCCATTGATTAGCTTAGTAAAATGATTCGATAGAAAGTGTTATAGTTGCCTTTTCTAACACAGGTATAGGTTGCCTTTCCAGTATTGGCAGGTTCTATTCAGCTAGTTAAAATAGAGAAAGTAGTGTTTAAAAGGTAAAAGCAATTGTGCTTAGCCTAGAGATCTTTAAGGTATTTGTAGTTATCCTTAATAATAGAAGCTCTATGTGGCTAAGATAAATTTTAAGCACTAAGGAACCAATGGAAATCTTATTTATGAGCTTAAGACAGATAATTATATTTGATAAGCCACTTATGTGATGGACATTGTTTACAATAAGAAATGGATCTGGTACTCTTAAGAACTAACCCTTTAGGGTTTAATTAGGATAGTTATTTCCATAATGGTATTTTTTCCATCAGATTGGAACTGAGAAAAAATTGGAAATGATGGGAAGAGTCAGTGCATTTTTATATACCTTATTATGAAGACTGGTTTAGATATTTTTCCGTAGGGTCATATGATTTGCAAAATTTGTACTGTGCAAACTGTGTGCGTTTAAAAAAGTACTATTCTACCGAGAGGATGGAATTAGGATAGTCCTAGTACCAGTTCTACTATAAAGTGTTGTCCTTTCGATGGTCTACACTTGTCGATATTATTGTTTCTTATGAAGACCCAATATTGGCCATATTGATGAGCTTGATCTGCATGCTTTACTGTTTTTTTTTTTTTATGTGCCAGTATGTGTGCGTATTGTGATATGTGTGTGATGTATGCATTCTTGTGGCACCCATATGCTAGCCTGTAGTGGTCGGAGTGGAACGTCCAGCGTCCTTGGCCTGGTCTTGTTTTTGAGCTGTAGTCTCTTTCCTGTTTTTGTAGCTTGCCAGGCTCCACTGATTCTTGGATCTCTGTTTCCCTGCAGGACCTGGGTTACAGTGTGTGTGGCTACGTCTAGCTATTTTAGATGGGATCTGGAGATTTGAACTCAGGTTCCCTTAGGCTCTCATGCTTCTGCAGGAAACACACCTAATGGCTGAGTGAGCCCTCTCTCCAGCCCTTGATCTGCATTCTGATCAAGCTTCTCCCCTCCCCCTAGCCCCCAGGTAGGGCCTTGCTCTAGTCCAGGTTGACCTGGAACTCACTCTGTAGTCCCAGGTTGGCCTTAAACTCAGCAATCCTCCTACCTGTCTCCTGAGTGCTGGGATTAAAGGCGTGCACCACCACGCCTGGCTGATCAGACTTTTTATACAAATAACATGATTCTTATAAAGATGCTCCAGGATGTCAGTCTAAGATTCCATTGTATGTTAGCATTGAACTAAGTATTTTTTTTTGTTGGCATGTATTCATTGTACATAGTGTTATGTTGATGTCATAAAGACATGTATCTTTTAGATACATCATGTACTTTGACTATATTCACCCCAGTCCCATTTCTTCCTCTTATTTCTGCCTCTCCCATTTGTCCCCTCTGCTAGTCTTCTTTCTACAGTGTCCCTTCTGTTTTTAACACCCCCCCCACATTTTTATGTCTCTAGAAAGAATTTTAGGATCCATACATGAGAAAACGTGATAATTGTCATGCTGAGGTCTACCTTATTTTGCTTAATAGGAGGAACTCTAGTTGTATCCATTTTCTAGTAGATGACTGACACAATTAAACTGAATATTATATCAAATTGCCTTGTTACAAGATAGGTAGACATGGAGTTTGACACTTTAAAAGTAAAATAGTTTTAGTAGTTTAGTTTCTTTGGGCTGAGGGAAGAATAAAATATTTCCAAATTTAATGATTTTTTTAAGAGTATGGGGAGGGTTATGGAGCAAAGAAGAATGGAGAGAAATGAGTCAATTAGCATTTATTGTTTAAAATAGCTCTTGAAAATAGCATATGGATTTAGTCAATAATAGTAAGCATAGATGTATGTCATCCCTCCTGTTGATAAGTGTCAATGCTTAAGAAAAGTTGGTCAGTGAGAAGCTAAATTGTGTATCTCATTGTCTCTGTAGGATTGTAGAGGAAATGAGGCAAGTGAAAGAGGATATAGCTTTTATATTCTTTGTCTCCCTTTTTTGAAGCAGTGTCTCACTGTAGTCCAGGCTGTCTTCCAACTCATGGCAACCCTCCTACCTCAGCTTCTCCAGTACTGTGATTAAAGACGTGTGCCACCATGGTCAACCCTTTTATATTCTTAGTGTTATTTTTAGATGGCTGAAGTGTCCAACCCTCAACAGTAGTGGCTTTAAGATGTATATTGTAGAGTGGAGGGGTGTGTGTGTGTGTGTGTGTGTGTGTGTGTGTGTGTGTGTGTGTGTGTGATTCAGTGGTAAGAGCACTTTGCATAGCAAGTATGAGGCTCTGGGTTCAATTTCCAGTACCACCGCCACCAAAAAAAGCAAAACAAAAAACCCAAACAACAAAACAACAAGGCCAACATTTATCACTTCATTTTTGTATTCTACAGAACAGCTTCTTGGCAAGTCTGGCCTGTGACTTTGGACACGATAGATGACTCTTTTACACTGTCTGTTCTTTGGGATTGGTCTTTGTATTTGAAGAATGGATGAGTGGATGCAAGCTTTGAGAAGAACACAGAATCCTAACTACTAGTTCACCAGAGAGTGTCATGGCTTTGCTGTTATTGTCTAATTACCTTTTTGCTCAGTGTGAAGGCCATTGCCTAGGAAAGGACTGCTGGGGTACACCTCTGATCCCAGCACTAGAAGCTGAGGCAGGAGGATCCCAAGTTCATATACTGTGTCTCAAAAAACAAAAACAAATGAGAAAAAGCAACAGTAAACTTAGTACCTTATTTGGGATATGAATGGGATTGCATTTTTACACCATAAAATAGGGTCAGAAATTTTGCTAAAGGTAAAAATGAAGGTACCTTTAGGCACTAAAGATATATTTTGAAGTGAGTCAAAAGCTAGCTATTTTTGTGTGAGTAACAAACTGAATAGAAAGGAAGCTGAAATACAAATGGGGATTGTTTTCCCTCATTGTTTTCTTCAACGTGGGATACTACTTTCTCACTGGAAAAAAATGTTAAGGAACTATATTAAAAATTAGAATACAGCTTTTAAAGGAATTATGGCTCATTCCTAATTTCATAGTTTATGAAACTTGAAATATATGCAAGCCTGAGAACTATTTTCATTGTATAGGATTTTTATTATATTTGGGTATAGATGGAATGATGAATTAATTCAAGGCAATGGTTTTATATTTGATTTCTCAAGTTTTAAGAAATGGTGTTTGGGGGCTGAAGAGATGGCTCAGAGGTTCAGGTACTTGCTTGCAAAGCCCAAAGGCCCTGATTTAATTCTCCAGTGCCCACATAAAACCAGATGCAAAGAGTGGTGCAGGCATCTGGAGTGTGTAGCACAACAGGAGGTCCTGGTATGCCCTCATCTCTGCTTGCAAATAAGGAAATAAAAACATTTAAAAAATGTTTGTCTTAGAGAAATTAAGAAACCAATATGAAACATTCTGGTGGTAAACAGTCCAAGACACATAGGATTGAAATAACTTAAGAGAAAATATCCTTTTAGATTACATTTTAGCTCTTGTAGCATACTAGTGATTCTTACAAGGTGGGGAAAGTTAAATCTAAAAATAGATGGAGGCTCGCCTGTACACTTGAAGTTGTGAACAGCTGGAGTGACTCTCAGCTTCCTTGCCCCTCCTAAGTGGATAGTTTTTCCTTCCTTTGATCTGCTTTATTAAGAAGTTTTCTTTAGCTCTCATGATATGTTTGAGAAGATTATGAAAGGAACTTGGATTAGAATGCAGGAAGTGGAATAAATGCCAGAGATAATTTGATAATTTCTGACATTGTCAAAAAGGGGGAAATATTTGGTTGCAAGGTGGCAGATATTTTGATGGAGGAGTGTGTGTATACATCTTTTTATTTACTTTTGTCCTTGTCTCCTCTCCAGTGTGATCCTCATACTCATCTAATTTCTGTAATGCAGCTAGAAGAGGTAAAGTCCCTTCTTCCACTGTGAATGAGTTATAATCTTTCACAGGTCCAAGGAAGGTGATAAAAAATGACTTGCTTTATAAGCTTATTATTGTTCGATTTCTGAGTAAAAACTCATTTTTTAGTTTGTATGTATTGTTAAACAGTAAGGAACACTTGGTTTTTCACTGTCCCTTTGCTCTATAAGGGAGGTCTCTGCCCTACCTTCTATATATCCAGTTGCTAAAAACAGTGCATGAATTTAAGTGTTCTAATATAGGCCTTTTAAACCTTTTTTGTTCATGACCCCTTTTCACCCAAGAAATTTCTACATGATCCTGCATATAGATGTATGTGAAATAGGTATACAAATCAAATATTTCTTAATAACAAATTCTATTTTAAGTAAGAAAAACATTTTACTTTTTATTAAAGGCAAAAACAAATTTTGACAATGAGATGGATGTGCTTGTATATTTTATCATAAAGAATTAAACCTTAGCATACTATTTGATACTGAAGAATATTAAGTGTATCTTCAACATTTTTCAGAGTTGATTGATATTTTCATTTTATAATCATCAGTTATGAGAGTATTGCTTCATAAATATCATTGCAGAATAGCAGAGATATGTTTTCGTTAGTATGAAAATACTGGAAGTCTTTGTTCTCTGTAACTGAGCAATTAAAGAACTTGGTATGTAGAGTAGAAACACTTCAGTTCTTAACATATAGTAGTGTGGAACTTAAGTAGGGGTTTTAGGCAGCATTCTTTGGTGTTGTGTGGTGTGATGGTGTGCACAGTTGCAAAAAAGTGTGTTTAGATCCAAAGCCTTGGAAAAGTTGTCCTCTGCTACAGGGGTGGATGCTAGAAACACCTCAGATTCATTATACACTTGATTTTGAGTTAACTTTTGGTCATTGCTATTTTAAACCTTTAACTGCACTCTGGAGACTGAGGGAGGAGGATCACCTTGAGTTATAGGCCAGTCTGAGCTACATAGAGAATTCCAGGTTGGCCTGTGCTAAAAGTGATATATTAGGAGTTTTGGGGTTTCTTGCCAATACACCAATGCACCAACATACCAACAAATTTAGGATGCCCCAAATTCTTGTCTTATGAATTTAAAAAAATTAAAATCCATAGACCAGAGGGTAAGACTTGAATAGATTAAGAGAAGGAAAGAGGAGAAGCATAGAGAGCTGCTGCCATGTTGAAGGCAGGAGGGGGTGGAGAGCCCATGTGGAACCCCCCCCCCCCAATCTCAATTCTGCTTACTGGAGCAGGGGTCTGGAAGTTCAGGAAAGGTCAAAAGCCAAAAAGAGGCCCATTCATTTGGTAAGTATCTATAATCTTATTGTGGTGGGCCTTACCCTCAGAAGCAGGTGAGCCTGAGAGAGCTGATTGGTCTGAGCTCCGGAAGAGGTTACATACCTGGGGCTGGGGCTGGGGCTGGGGCTGGGGCTGGGGCTGGGGTTGGGGCAAGAGCAAGAGAGAGACAGATGACTGAATGAGACTGGATCAGATGTTGAATTCCTCTTCTGCTGGAGTGGACAGGCTGTGCTACATCTTTTGTTTTCCCAACTGGCTACCTGACTAATTCCCGTAGTGAGAACTTGCTGTAAGCAAGCAAACCAACCAAGAAACAAAAACTTTCTCACATAAATAGAACAAAACAACACACACACACACACACACACACACACACACACACACACACACACACACACACAAATGTTGTCTCACTAACATGAGCTAACAGGGAAACTATGGTAGCATTGAAATTAGAGCTTATTTGAAAGCTTTGGTGTGGAGAGATGGTAGCTGATCACTATACCTTACTTAATGTTAGACTTAATGTTGTATTGCTTCTAAGAACAACTGTTTGTAGTTTCTGGGTAACTACTTTAATTGTAAGTAAAACTTCCAAATTCTGAAATAATTCATACAGGCTAATGTGGTTTATGTTTTGAAATCCACTGCTTGCAGTTAATAAGAAAGTCAAGTAGATCAAAATTTTTGTAGCAGACTAACCTTATATGCTATTAGTTGAAAGATAGAGCTTTGTGTGGTTGTTTGAAGGCAAACTAATGTTAAATGTACTGTTACTGATACATATGAAGAGTTAATTTTGCAGAGCTGGCATTTGATGTATGAAAAAAGTGGCTGAATTTTATTGGGCAGGTAAATTTTGAAGAGGAGCTATTTTTTTGCACTGGGATTTTATTTTTTTTATTTTTGCAGTACTTTGGATACTATGTAAGACTTTGCTAGCACTCTCCTGTAAGCTATATTCTTGAGCTTTGAGATGGATCTTATTTTCTTGAATTTCACATACCAGACTAGTTCTCATTTTTTTTTCTTTTGAGAAGAATATGTACTTTAGTGCTAAGTAAATAGAAAACAGCTTTCTCTTTTAGCTGCCTCAACTTATTTTAACCTCATTCCTTACTTAGCCTAACTTTATAAGTTTATTTTGGCTGAAAAATCCTTTTCACTTTTTATCTTCTACAATTTTTTTTTTTCACTGAGGGGAGAAATGCAAGCTAATGACTTTTTTTTTAAAATTTATTGTCCATAATGAGTTACAACATTTAGTGGGCAAACAATGAGTTGTTATCCCCAATTCCCCACTGCCCTCCCCTCCCCCCTCCACTGGATAACCTCCTCCATGGGACGTCTGGATCAGTCCTTGTGACAGGGGACCATGGATAGCCTAGTATTCAGCCAGGTTCTCCTGGCCATGCCTCTGG
>PVHP010002280.1:0-13797 GCA_004024765.1 Zapus hudsonius
GGGAAAGACAGTCAGGAGAGGACTGTGAGGCGGGGTGTGTGAGTGTGGGTGTTTGTGTTCACATGGAGGCTGTTCAAGGAGGGCTGCTCTGAGCAGGTACTCTTCTCTGTGGGGGGGACGGTGGGTGTGGAGGGGCACAGAGCTTTATAGACTTTGGAATGGCTTTGGGCATTGATGTAGTGCACAAATAGAGGGGTTTCAGCCCAGGAATGACTCGTTTGTACTTCTCAATGAAACGAAGGCATGGCTGTTTAGCCAAATGTGTTTGGGTTTAGGCTTAGACAAAACCAATTCTTTTGTGTAGTACTTAGAAATTGCTCTCTTAACTTTTTTAACCCAGCAAACTCTGGGTGTGGATTAAACATAAGAATCTTCTTTAGCACCCAGGAGATGCAACACTGTACCCTTATAATTTTTTTCTTTTGGATAATCTATTGGGAGGTTGTTGACTTTTACAGAGTTAATTAAAATATTGGTCATCACTGGTATAGGTGCTCATCTATAATCCCAGCACTTTGGAAGCTGACGCAGGAGGCTCTTAAGGTCAGACCAGCCTGAACTATATAGTGAGGCCCTGTCTCAAAGTGAGTCGTACAGTTCTTCAAGGAAAGGAATTATTTTTTCCTCAAATTGAATGAGCTCCTAAGCTGTATGTACCAAGTGTGGTGCCAACGCTAGGAGGCTGGGGACTCTGCTTCTTCCCATCTTGTGTGTGATTAGTCTGGGAGGAGGTCGGTGAGCCAGGACTCCACTAATGAGGCACTGAAGCACCCCACTTGCTACACTCATAACTCAGTTCCCCCATCTCTACCGTTTGCACATTCTGTGAGCTGAGTATACTTTACACATCTTTGAAACCCCAGTTGTGACAGCATTTGCTTTTAGGTGTTCAATGGCTGGGCCTTTCCCTGTCCCAGGATTTTTCTATAAGGCAATCCCTGTCAGAGATGAGATAATGTACAAGAGACCAAGAAGGTACTGCTCCACAAAAATAGCAATAAGGCCATTTCTTTGTACAGGTGAAAAATAGTTACTAAGCTTTTCTTGTAGTACTGAAATAACTCTACTGATGATGGTTCCACAACTTGAGAAAATAAAAGAAACCAATTAAGCTGTGTTTCATGACAAATGAACAAAAAAGGGTTCTACCCAAACCACTCTACGTGTTCCTGTCACCGCTCACCAGCCCTGCCAGCAGGGCCTGCAGTCCTTGGCACTCGTGGTCAGGGACTGCTTCTCACTGTGAGTGCAGCTGGAGCCTCTGCACTGGGCGTCCTCACTTGACGTCCCAAAGGGGAATGGCTTTAGGGGCAAAGAGGAAAGTGACCAATCACCAGGAGAAATAGAGAAACCTGAGAGGGGTTGAGCAGTGCCCTGTGAGATGAGTTTTCTAAGCAGGAAAGTGAAGAGAATGTTCTAGGTTGAAAGAATAACTCATGCCCATGTGTATTTGAAGGAGTAGGTATGCCCAGGGAACAACTGTGTGGGTGGGGGGTGGGAGGTGGGAGGAGGGATGGAAAGAGAAAGGGAGTCAGCAAGAAAGACTGTGTGAGAGCCAGGCATGAAAGAAGACAGCTGGGGAAATCACAGTGATTAAGAAAGTTGCAGACTTTTGCTCTCTGATGGTAAATTTTAATTTTTGGTTCCTGGAAGCTTGTGGAAGGAAGGGTCTCTCAGATAGTCTGTGATGTGATCAGACACCTGTCTTGTAGCATAGGGCCTACAAGCTAGCAGGAAGATGCTCTTGTTTGGGGAGAGAATACTGTTCACAGAGTTAAGAGCTAGGTGAGAAAGAAGCAAGATGCATGTGAAGGTGTCAGATTGAGTTTCAGAGCCAGGGTGTGGGACAGTGTTTGGCTTCTCTTCATTTTCCTGGTTGAGATTGTTCAGGGAGAGAACAGAGCAAGGAGAAAAGACTAAGGGAGTTCCAGGGAGTGTAGCAGTGTGATAGGAGTAGCTGCTGGGAAGAGTTGAAAACAAAAGGAAGGAGTTTGAGGAAGGCAGGGCAGGGTGGTGGGTGGTAAGCAGTGTCTGGTCACACTTGGAGGTGACTTTGGATTCCACAGTGTGAAATTCAAATGCTCATTTTCCTGATTTTCATAGGTTCCAAGTCATTCTTTTTTTTTTTTTTTTTTTTGGTTTTTCGAGGTAGGGTCTCACTCTAGTCCAGGCTGACCTGGAATTCACTCTGTAGTCTCAGAGTGGCCTTGAACTCATGGTGATCCTCCTACCTCTGCCTCCAGAGTGCTGGGATTAAAGGCGTGCGTCACCACGCCCAGCTCCAAGTCATTCTTTAAATTTTCTCACACTGCCTCAGAGTGGTTTGGTGAATGAAAATAGAATAACTTGCTTTCTTAAAGTGTTATGTGTAAATACAAGTTATTTTGCACATAATGCATGTCTGAAAACCAACTGTATCTAAAACCATGTGCTCAGACTGAAATAAATATAAGCAGTGTTATTTCTAATATCCATCTGTCGTTGGTATTTTAAATTCACTCTTGTACAATAGTGATTTTTCTTTATTTGTTTGCATAGCTTGGCACCTGTGTTTGCTCTGTTTGTACCATTTTACTGCTCCATACCAAGAGTCCAAGTGGCACAGATTCTGGGTCCGTTGTCCATCACAAACAAGACATTGATTTATATATTGGGACTACAGGTACAGTATGCGTTTTATGTTCACTTTTCTGTAATCAGATCTTGCTGTTTTTCCTTTTTTGTCTTTCTCATTTGATGTCCTTGAAAACAATGGGGGTTTTCCCCATAAGTTTGATTTTATGATCTGTATCAAGTGTTCAGAGGAAATGTTACAGAGTATGAACATCAAGGTGTAGAAGGTACTAGAATACTTTCATAGCCTTTAGAAATCTGATGAAAGTTTTCACTGTAATTTGTATCAGCGGAAAGTATTTTCATTTAACTGTGTAGTTTTGTGTAACTACACTTAAGAATCATAGTTGGAGATGGAAACAGTGAGAGTGGTAGAAAATGGAGAAAAAACGTCAAAGTTCATGTACTGAATGTGTTGTTATAATAAAGCACCAAGAAGGAAACCCACTGTGCTGTACCAGCCTGAGCTTTGGCTATTTTAAAGTAAACCTTTTATTGATAGCTTCCATAATTAGAGACATCAACCCATAATTCCCTCCCCACCCCCATTTTATTCCTCTCAAATCCACCCTCTATCTTATCCCCTCCCCCTCTCAATTAGTCTCTATTTTGATGTTATCATTTTTTCTTCCTATTATGAAGATCTTGTGTAGGTAGTGTTAGGCACTGTGAAGTCATAAATGTCAAGGCCATTTTGTGTCTGGAAGATTGAATTGTAAGCAGTCCTGTCCTTCCTTTGGCTCTTACATCCTTTCTGCCACCTCTTCTGCAGTGGACCCTGACCCATGGAAGGTGTGATCGAGATGGTTCAGTGCTCAACACTCCACTGTCACTTCACAGCACTATGGTGACTTTTGAGTGGTCCCAGTGGTCACCACCATCTGAAAAGAGAAGCTTCTCTAGCCAAAAGTGAGAGTAGTATCAATATATGGATATGCACATGCAAAAATGCTTACAAGGCAGTTTGGTTGGCATAATATATGCATTTAGCCAGACAATAGCAGGTGAGCTTTGGCTTTTCAAGAAGCATTATCAGCCGGGCCTGGAGACTGAGTCAGGAGGATTTGCAAGTTCAAAGTCAGACTAGGCTACAAAGTAAGTTTAAGACCAGCCTGGACAACTTAGAGAGACCTTGTCTCGAAATCAAGGAGTATGTTTTAAGTAAGAAAGCTGGAATATAACTCAGTGGTAAAGTACTTGCTTACTTAGCATGTATCAGCCCTTGGGTTCAACCCCCAGCACAACTAAAGAATTGGGTCGGAGTAGCATTGTCAGCCTTATTTCTTCTGCAGTTGCTTAGACTTTCTTTGAAGACCATCAGAGCCCTTGCTGTCTGACTTAACACTGCATCTTCATTCAGCTCCCTCGTGGCTCCAGGCTGTGCTCTCTGTGTTACCTGGTACTTTCACTCCCACAGCTGTCTCCATGGCACTGTGTGATCCATTGGTACTCATACTATTCCTTTTCCCACATGCGGTCAGGTGCCTCCTCCCTCCCCTCTTCACCTCTTAGCATTTCCTCCTACACCTCTGGTCTGGTGCAGGTGTCATCCATGGCTCATGGAGTGGGTGTTACCTCACACTTTCACAGTCGCTTCTCATGAGGTGTGTTTACGCTTCATCTATCTCTCAACCCCACATCCGAGACTTGGGTCAAGTTCCAGTTCTGTCATGACTCTCATTGGCCATGAGGTTTGTGTCAAATTCTGGAACCCTCTGAGCCTCTTGTTGACTATATAGATTTTCCCAGATCTAAAGTTTTATAGCATCATTGATGATGAAAAAATTACTGATTGCTTAATTACGTGGTAGAAGTTGGTTAATGTGGCATATGGAAGGTCATCAGGGCCAAGTGGACTTTGGCTCAATGACTTTGGTCATAATTTGCTTTGTCACCTACTTTTGCTGAGTCCTCAATTTCCCACCTGTAACATAGCAATAACAATATCTATATTTTGAACTTGAGATCAAAGTGTAGGGATATAGTGTATTCTGAACAGATAATAAGCCTTGTTGATAAATTATTAATTAGGCCAGGCATGGTGATGCATGCCTTTACTCCCAGCACTTGGGAGGCAGAGGTAGGAGGCTCGCTGTGAGTTCAAGGCCAGCCTGGGACTATAGAGTAAGTTCCAGATTCAGCCTGGCAAGAACCTACATAAAAATGCATATATACATATATGTATATATATTATCTAGAGCTACCCTCATTGCTTTTTTGACATTGTGAGTTATTATTGTTGTTAAAAAGCAAAATAAGGAGCTTGGGGAAATGGCTCAGCAGTTAAAGGCACTGCTTGCAAACCTACTGGCCGTAGTTTAATCCCAACACCCACAGACAGCCAGATGCAAAGAGGCACACACATCTTTAATCCCAGTGCACCTGTGCCAGTGGGAGGTGGAGTCAGGAGAATCCTAAAGCTCATGGGTCAGCTGAACTGGTGTTGCCAGTGGCAAAACAATGAGAGACATTGTCTCAAGAAGACATGTATGAGGTTGTCCTCTGACCCACACATGCCTGTATGCACACATCATATACATGCACACATACAGGCATACATGCACACAAATGGAGGTATAAATAAATAATATAAATATGAAATATGCTTTATCTCTCAGAGAAAAGGGACTCTAGGCAAAGAGATAATGCCTAGCCTCTGAAGGAGTGCATTTAGGGTTATTTCAGCAGTATTGTTTAGTCAGCCCACAGTGAAAGTATTCTCTTAGCCCTGACCAAAGGCAGAAATGTAGGTGCCACTACCAGATTTGAGTTTTCAAAATAACATACACTTCTGTTTTATTATTGCCATATATCATACTGTATTATTATTATAGCAAATCTAATAACTTTGAAAGGTAGAATTGGATACCAAAAGTGGAGGTGGTGGTATCTCATTAGTGTGTTGATAGGATCTAGTCCTTACATGAAGGTCACTGATGGTTCTTCTTGCCTAACCAGTACCCATTCCCATCCCTTCCCACTTTGAAGCAGAGTGGCTACAGTTTCTATTCTATTCTGTTCTGTCCTGTCCTGTCCTTTTCTTCTTTCTTCCTTCTTTTTTCTTCTTCTTCTCTCTCTCTTTCTCTCTCTCTCTCCTCTCTCTCTCTTCCCCCCCATATGTCTGTGCCTTTCTCTCTCCTCACACCACTTGAAGCCAGGGCCATTTACTGAGTGAAAAAAGTTTCATAGCCACTTGGTCTTCTTAACAGTGAAACTTTTTTCACAGAGCTTTTCTCATTGGAAAGTGATGGTGAGTCCGTGAGTGCAGTTTTGAAAAGCTTTGAGAGATGCCTGGCTGTATCAAGTGATGACTAGTCACCCTTAGCCTTGCTTACCCTCCATGTCTGTCTGGGTTCCACACGTCTATGTTAAGTATACATTATGCTGCAGTTTCCATCTGCACTGGTGTCAGCAATGAACCTGGACTATCCTTGAGTATAGCTTCTTTCTCCATGAAGAGTGCAGACACCACCATGTAAACTAATAAAACTAAACACAGCCACAAATCATTTTGTTCTTCCAGTGACACTTTGGGGTTTCTTGTGGCTTTTTCTTTTTAACCCTGAGCTCAACTGTCAGATACAAATGATTCGGAAAACAGAAGAAGAAATGTCATGAGATCTAATTCTAATGACCTTTGCCATTAATTAACTTTGTTTTGACTGACTCTTCCTTAGTTAAACTAGAATGAGGATATTTAGCACTTAAGAAAGATACCACTTAGCATGGACCAATCTAAATTTAGGAAAAAGCATGAGAAAATGATGGGCTGGGAAGATATCTCAGTGGTTAAGAGCACTTGCTACTTAAGCATGAGATCCTGGGAGGGTCTGAGACCACCAGAGCTCAAGTTCCCAGAGCCCACTTAAATATCTGGACTCAACCACTCTCTTATCTGTAACTCCAGTCTGCGAGGGGCAGAGACCAGAGAACCACTGAGGCTTGCTGACAGACAGCAAATCCGGGTTGAGGGAGAGACCCCATCTCAAGGAAATACGTGGATGAACAACAAGAGATGTTCTCCACTGGCCTCTACACACACATGCACACGGGGCTCACAGATCTATAAGCACATGTGCAAACACCACACATCCCACACACAAAAAGTAAGTTATGTAAGCAGATATCATAGATCATTACCTAACACCAAATAGGGATGGTGACGACATGGTTTTACATTGTTACTTCTTTTGCTTTGCATCAGTTAATATCCATCTGTAGGTAAGAAATGCTTGAAATCTAGTTATGTTACTTTCTGTGGGAGGGGCCAGGTCTGACACATGTGTTATCAGCTACAGAAAGTCTGGGGTCTTGGTTGAAAATAAAAGCCAATATATAATTTTCTTTTAAATAAACAGAATTGATATTTATTGACTTTAATTGCTTACCTATATAATGACATATATAATGTTAATGGTCATGACTATAGTTGTGTTAATAAGAATGCTGTGACTGGCAGTTGAATTTCATTTTTAGTTGCCTTTGTGTTTTTTCTTTTGTAGCTTTTCACCTCTGGTTCCTACATCTGGATTGTAGCCATAAGTGGACTTGTAAGTGTGATTCTCCCTCCTTCTCCCCTGTCCCTCCTTTTCCCTGGCTCCCCTTTCTTCTCTGAGAACACATGAGGAAAAACATCATGCTTAGATGGTGGGTCATACTCATCTTCTCAGACATTCTTTTTCCCACATCAAGTCTGCTCACTTATAGGGAGAATCAGGATGAAGGAGGCCAGTTTGTCTCCATCCTCAGAGTAACTGATGGAAGTTTTAGATGACTTATTTTGTCAGGGCTGTCTTTAAATTGCATTAGTAATCTAATTCTTAGTAGGAAAAACATAGAAAATGAAGAAGTAGGACTTGCTAAAAATGAGAGCTATTCTGCTTATTTTGTGAGGCCGTGTTACAAGGAGGTGAATTGGAAAGTCAGGTGGGTTGGAAAGATCAGATCTGTGGCCAGAGAAGGAGGAAGGGAGCCAGCCAAAGGATTCAGTGTGTGCTTCCTCCTTCTTGCATCCACACTACTTTGACATATTATAATAATAAACATTTGCCTTGAATGCTTGAAGAGGCAATTTAAAAGAAATTCAGAGCATGAAATTGTTCTATTCTTCATGACAACTATGAAGACCATAAATTTATGAAAAGAAATTTATAAGTAATCTATATAGAATATAGTTTTAATTTCTTTCGTGGCAAAAACTAAGAAAAATACAGAATGGGTTCATAGGAAAATGTATAGCAACCTGGAAATAAGCTTGCAGCCCACTGTGCACCCTGTAAGGGACTGCTGACTCTCCTTGCTTCCAGAATGGGTGACCAGGTCCCAGTGGCCTTCCGTAAGCCCTCTCACCTCTCTCCTTCCTGTAAGCTGTCTGTTACTCCTTGTCTGTGTTTGTTTACTTCATGTAGAACCTAATCATTCTCCTCAGCTAATATGCTTCTAGCTATAATTGTGGGAAATCAAACTTTTTGTGTGTGTGTGTGTTTTCCTCCCTAAATACTTTCTCAACTACTCAGGACCATGGAACCTTACTAGGAGGCCTTCAAAGCTCCTTAGCTCTCTGGTATTTTTTTGTTTTGTTTTGTTTGTTTGATTTTGAGGTAGTATCTTACTCTGTCCCAGGCTGGCCTGGAACTCTGTAGTCCAGGCTGGCCTCAAATTCACCTCCTGCCTTCCCCTCACAAATAATGGGATTGCAGTTGTGATCCCTCTATTATTAAGTCTTATGTTGGCGTCAGGTCTCCCTGGGGTCAGGTCTCTCTGGGTTCTCTCAGTGTGAGCTAATCATCACTGACAGCCTGAGTGGCAGTAACTTGTTCAAATTCACACACTGGCTAAGAGCTTGTTTTGGACTGAGAGCTGCACTCAGGTGTACTGTTTCTTCCATGGCTACTTTGTCTTAGCAGAGGTGCTTTTGAGTCTTCTTTAGATATTTTCCTAAAGCATTCAAGAACTTGAGAATTAGAGCTGGAGAGATGATGGCTCAGCGGTTAAGGCACTTGCTTGCCTACAAAGCCTAATGACCCAAGTTCAGTTCCCCAGTACCCACTAAAATTAGGTATACAAAGTATCTAGAGTGCATTTGCAGTGGCTAAAGCCCTTGGTACACCCATTCTCTCTGTCTGTCTCCCCTCCCTCCCTCCCTCCCTCTCTCTCTCTCTCTCTCTCTCTCTCTCTCTCTCTCTCTCTCTCTCTCTCTCTCTCTCTCTCTCCCCTTACAAATAAAAATCCTTTTTAAAAAAAAATTGAGAATTATTTATTGCGTGTTATTTTATAGTGTTGGTTTTCAGTGAATTCATTTACTATCTGTACCTTTCATTATCTCGGTGTGACTCTTGTTTGAAATATTCCATTTTCTTTTCTTGTCCTGACCTTAGACTTCAGATTGTTAATTAAGCACTTGCTGATGTCACACCCAAAAGCTTCATTTGTGACAATCAATGCTCTAGAGCTGCATGGTTGCAAGACCAGCTCTTGGTCCTTCTAAATCTGAAACATACATTTTGTAGTCATAGTCTCTTCCAGTATACATCTTAACAGGTAGCATAGTTTTTAACTGTTTGAACTTTTAAAAAGAAGTCAGAAGATTGACACAGAATTGTGACCGTAAAAACCCCTCATTTCAGAGCAGTAAATAGAATTGTATAGTGTGTGGAACAGAATTCAAAGATGGTTCAGTGAATCCCACTAATCATAAAACCTCAGAGCCAATTGATAGTCTCAGGCTGGTCTTGAACTCATGGTAATCCTCCTACCTCTGCCTCCCAAGTTCTGGGATTAAAGAAGTGTACCACCATGCTTGGCTACATGTTGGTGTTTGTTTTGAACTTAATATTTCTGACTTTGAACTCAATATTTCTGATTTTGAACTTAATATTTCTGGGTGTGTCAAGAAAATCCACATTTTTGTTATAAACTATTTTATCTAATGTAGTAGAAGGAGAAGGATGTTACGAAGGAGGGATTTCATTTTTATCACCATCATGGTGAAGCACACCTGTAATCCGGGCATTCAGGAGACAGGGTAGGAGGATTGTGAGTTTGTAGCCAGCTTGGGATACATAGGAAGGCCCTGTCTCCAAGAAACAAACAAGAACACAAAACTGTCTGTACATATCTAATTTGTGAACCACTGACTGTAGGATCCAAATCTGAGATTCACAAAGCCGCAGCTTGCTAGTCCAGATGTCTCTTGCTCAACGTGACTCCTCTTCCCTATAGATCAGCTAACTTCCTTTTTTTCCCTTTTAGTTTTAATGCTAAATAAAATACTAACAGTAATGAAATTTGTACTACCAAAAACCAGGTGGTAATTCAGTATTGGGGCAAGGGAGGGGTATTACTGAACCTATTGGAAAACTTTCGCCTTTCTACATTGGAAGCTATTGCTAACCTAAAATCCTGTGTTAAGGAAGTCATTTTATTTTACTCTGACAATATATTTTTAAAGAGAAGAAGCATTTTTAAACCATTTGTGAGTTGGGGGCATTATTCAGTGGTAAAGTGCTTGCCCTTGCCTAGCATGTCAGCAGATCAGTTCCTGCACCGAGGGGTGGAGGGGGTGTATTTGTGTAAAACATAGCCATTTGTTGTTTGCTGCCATGGAAACTGAAACTTCTCAACCAACTTTGGGTTGAGTTGTTTAGTTTGCTACTGGTTGGTTTCTTTCATTGAAGCCAGCTTTACCCATCCTTGGTGTTTCTAGTTCTGGCATAATTACACATGTGTCTGAATATGTAGTTTCATAATATCCCAGTGGGTAAAATGAGAGGTTGATAAATGGTGTCTGTGGGATGTCTTACCACCTTGGAGCTCACTTTCTGCCTTCAAAAATGTCACAGAGAACGAGGACTAAACACCTCTTCAGGGTTGAGGGAAGGCCGAACCTTTTCCTTACCAGACACCGTAGGATGCTTCTTTGCCTAGGAGGGCTGTCCTCTCAGCTCAATGGGTCTGTAGGAGAGTGTGCCTGCTCCCCAGGAAGGGGGAAGGGCTTCACTTGTGCTCAGTGGTCTCTGAAATTACTCAGGCATCTGTCACTCTGTTCCTGCTGTGATTGTTCTGAATTTTAATGCTAACATTAATATTTTAAATATGACACCTTTCATGAAATGCTGAAAATTCTGATTAGACAGTTTGGCTCTAGTAAATAAGAGAACTATCTCAGTGAACACCTCCTGTCACATTGGTACCATTATGTTCAGCTGGTCTTCTGGATGTCTTTGTGGAGGACTTTAAAAAGTTGAGGCCGCACCATGCATTCATGATTCTATAGTCCTGATATATATTAACACTTTGTCTCCTAAGGGAGACCTTGCTTACTTACTTGAACTTTGGTTAATTCTCTGTGTGGTTGTGCTGGAGCTCTGGAGCCCTCTGTGTCCTGGGACTTCTTCATTTCTGCAGCTTTATGAATCAGTACTGAGTCATCACCACAAGGATGTGTCCCAGTTCCCAAAAGCCACAGACCCGGGCCTGATCTGATTCTGGCGTGATTAGAGTCCACTTTTGCCAAGTTTCTCCTCATGATTCACATATATCTCATCAATTTGTCTTTCAAGCTGGTTAAGAGCAAATTATCAGACAAGCGTGTATTTCTCAGTCTCTGGATTTTCTTTACTGGACAGCTTTTTGCCTTTGGTACCTGTTCCATATAGTACAGCGGACTTCGATTATCTTTGATCAGTCTGTTCTACCCAAGGTAGACTAGAAATGCAGATCAAGAGCAGATTGTCGAGAGCTTCTCATGTGGTTTGCATTGGGATCGGTTTGTGTAGGCAGTTAGGATCTTTAAAGCTTTTCAGACCAATACTTCAGATGGTGCAAGATAGGAAAGGGGAAGAGAGCATGAGCCATCTGGAAGGAGTCAGGATGTCTCACTGTGGGCTCTGATTTGCCTCTGTCTCTTCATGTCTTATGACTGTACAGTGAAAATAACCGTAAGTTTGGGGCTCCGACCTGCTGCTCTGGTGATAAGATAATGGTGTCTGGGCTCTCTGTCTTCCTCTACTTGGGCATGTCTTTCTCTCCTTGTAATGTTTCCTTTTTTTCTTTCATATTTTCTACACTTTCTCTCCAGATTGATAAACAGCAGGGATATATAGGGCAGCAGGTCAGATAACACATCTGGTGCTCAGGCCATTCAGTTAAACTGGGAGCTTTCACCCATTGCTGATGAGAACTGTAGTTATGATCCAGCGCTGTGTGTGTACATTACACATGGGCTCAGGCTCACACTGATGTTGCCCTTTCCTCTGTCCTGGCCTCAGGTTTCTGGGACCAACTGGAAGAAACCATTCATATTTGGCCTGTGTTTGGCAACTACAGCTCTGTTCAGGGCTGGTGAGTGAAGTCTTAATAAGACAGGGGCTACACAGGCAGGCAGGGCTAATCGACATGATTTTGTTGTTGTAGCTGTGGGTTTGTGCTTTTTTTCAGACAGTATCTTATTGTGTAACCCATGGTCCCCTGAAAAACAATATCCCAGGCTGCCTTGAATTTGTAATCCACCTGCCTTAATGAGTGCTGGAATTACAGATATCACCAGGCCTGGCTAATCGTGATTTTTTTGGCCTGTGTATATGTGTTGTATGTGTGATGTGGTGTGTGGTATTTGCACATGTGTGTGCATTTGCATACTCCCATGAACTTGTGTGCAGAGGCCATGGGAGAACATCAGATATCTTCCTCTATTGCTCTTCTGTGTGCTTCTATGAGACAGTCTCTCACTGAACCTAGAGCTGCCGTTTTCCTTCAGTCTGGCTGACCAGTGAGCCTCAGAAATTTCTGGTCTCTCTTCTCCACAGGGCTGGAGTTACAGGCATACATGCTCAGATGTTTACATAGGGACTAAGAATCAGATCTTTGTAGGCCCTCATGCTTGTGCAGTGCTCGTACCCTCTGAGCCATATCTCTGCCTCACTAATCAGGATCTTTAAGTGTTCAGTGCAGAATAAATGAAAGTCTTATTAAAACTAGCAAGGAGAGTACTTTATAAAATACAGCTCTTCAGTTTATATCTGCAGATTTATCTTTCACCTGTTGGTAAAAGAAGTTTCAACTACATCCAAATCCAGACCATGACACTAAACACTTGCCTTGTCATTTAGAATGACTATCTATCATAACAGGTGTGCAACAGTATCTCATTGTGGTTTTGGTTTGGACTCACCTGATAACAAGTGACCTTGAAGATTGGTCCATGTTGCCTGTCAATTGATATGTCATCATTGGAAAAATGCTTGTTCAAGTCCTTAAGGCTGAAGATTCTAGTAGTTTGGGAGATTGGGGTAAGGGGGCTTTTGTTGTTGTTGGTTTTATTTTACTTAAGCTATTAAGTTGTAGGAGAGCCCTGTCCTTTTCAGTTTAGGAATTAGAGATAGGATTCAAGTGAATCCTTTTGTGAGTTCCTTTTTACTTATATGATCACATCATTAGGAAATGTTTTGTTTTTGTTATGATGGCCAAGCTGGCCTTTATAATTCCCAGTGCCTAGCGTAATCTTAGGTATTTCATATATATCCTATAAATATTGAATTTTAAAATTTGATATTATCCAAAAAATTCTTTCTGTGCAATAAAACACTGTAAAACGGTGTGGTTATTAGTGTGGTTTCAGCATGAGCTGCTTGCTGCTCTCTCTAGAGGTAGAGCGCAGACTTTCCGTTTGAGATAGGGGCCGAGCAGTTGCTGGTAGAGCCAGGACAAAGGCCAGGTGTTCTGTTCCTGAGCCAGGGAGTCCAGTGCCTCCCACTCACACCTGAAGGCTCTCAGCCATGACTGTACTAACCACATAATACTTATGTACAAAAAACTCTTCTGAGATCTTCCCTTAACCACACCATTGAAAAGAGTCCCTGCTTGTCATTGGACATGTGATTCTGGAGGACAGACAGACTTGCATCTGAAACAACAGCTTCCTGTGGCTGTCTCACCCTGTGCCGTCAGATCACATCTCCCACAAACTCATTGGCTGGCATTTCTCACATTCTTGTGCGTGAGCATCTAGAGCTCAGAAACCAAGGATAATTTAAAGTAGATGTGTTCTGTTGCTCAGGTAGTTCTGCTAGTCACAGAAATAAATGGAGAGAAAGAATAGATTTTCAAGAAGCACCTGTGTTGTAGAGATTACTGGTAGATTAGCATGTCAGTTGTAGCGCAGTTTTCCCACAGGGTCCTCACATT
>PVHP010002280.1:13897-92328 GCA_004024765.1 Zapus hudsonius
ACCTTGGGGAAAGAACTATGGTAAAGTAAATATGTTATTTTTAATTTATTCATTTTTTAAAAATTCTGGTTATTAACTAGTCTTCTTGTGTCTATTGCAACCTAGGAACATTTAAAATAAGGTATCAGAAGTATTTTATTGTTAAAAGATTTTTATTCTGAAAAATAATCTCAACTCTTATAAAACTTAAAAGATTTATAGTTCTATAAATATCTAGATCTTTCTAGGTCTACATATTCACTTTCTTGAAAAAAGAATCTTTTGGTTTGCTAAGAATTCACTAGCTTTCCAATGTACAGTTTCTTAAGATGGAAAGTTTCTTCCTGTCTGTTTGCTGTCCACTCCTATACCTGCCAGAGCAGGTACTCATGGATTTTAATATCATTTACACTTTGCCTTTTATAGGATTTCATTTATCTGGGGTTGTATTACATGAAGTCTTTTGTATTTTACTTCTTTCTGTTAATATAATGATTTTTTTGTATTTGGGTATGGGTTTTTTGTTGTTTGGTTGGTTTTGTTGCTTATTTGGGTTGTTTGTTTATTTGTTTCTCTTATTTTTGTTTTTTGTTTTAACTAGGTCTTTCTACATACCCAAGCTGGCCTGTAATTCCTGGGTTCATATGACCCCTGGCCTCCAGCATAGCCAAAGCTAGTGATTCACTTATAATTAATACAGTATGACAGAATGACACTGTGCCCCTCCCCCCAGAGTGTGTCATAACAGATCTAGCAACTTCTCTCCTGCTTTCTCTTGTATCACTTTCTCTTGTGACCTGAAGGCTCTGGAACTGCCCTATGGTGAGGTCCACATGGTGAGAAACCGTGGCCTCCTTCCAGCAATTTGCACTAGCTCTCCAGGCATGTTTTTGGAATGTCTTAGAGGCTAATCTTAGGCTCAGTCAAGTCTTCAGATAAATTTAGATGGACTAGCATCTTGACTGACTGTAGCCTCACAAGAGACTTTGAGCCATAACCACCCAAGTAAGCTGCTGTCAGATCCCCTGTCTGCCCTTCCCTCAAAGTCTGTGTGGATAAGAAATGCTTATTGTTTGAAGCCACTGAGTTCTGAGTCATTTGTTGCTCAACAATCCGTACCTAGTGCCAATATTTTAACAATACTAACTTTACCAGTTCATGGACATAGCATACCTCCACAGTTATTTAACTCTGTCTTAATTTGCCTTTGAAATGCTTAGATTTTTATTTGAATGTTTAATGTTGAATGTTTTAATGTTCAGTGTATTAACCTTGCATCTCTTTCATTGTGACTTATTTTTATAGTTTTATCCATTTGTTTATTGCTAGTGTATACAAATCAGGCTTGGTTTTGTTTTTACTTATTTCTCTTGCATTCTGTAACATCACTCATGTTGGTTTTTACTCATATTATGTTTTCTGAGTTCCTTCAGATTTTCACATGTCATCAGGAAATGTTTCGTTCATATATTTTACTACTTTTACCATCTGTGTCTTTTGTTTTTCTTGCCTTATTACACTGGCTTAGAGCTCTAGTGTGATGTTAAATAAAAGTGGTACATGTGCATCCTTGCCTTGTTCTGGCCTTGGATTGAAAGCAGAGTTTTTCAGCACTGAGTTTATGTATCTTTCTTGTTTTTCATATTCACATTTAGTTTACTTTTATACATAAGAAACAAGCTTCAATATAAGACCATTTTAATCTTAGACTTAGGCCAATGGCCATACTTCTAGGTACAGCCTGTGTTAGGTATGGCCATTGGGCTGGTCTTGATCAGTATGTTATCAGCATTCACGTTGGTGGAGCTTCTAGAATGGTTCTTCAGAAGTCGTCTTTCACACTTTTTCTCTTTCCTTCATTTCTTCTTCCTATTACCTAGAATGTAGGAGGCGGCTGAAAGCTTTTTTTTTTTTTTTTTAAATTTAAACTCAAGGGAGAAATAAAGTTCTGTAATATTTAAGATCCTTTAACTTGAAGTTTTCTACTTTGTGAAGTTGTCCTAATCCTCCTGATGCATGACTTTACAAAAAGGCTTCCAGGTCTCCAAGACAGTTGACTAGAAAGAATAACCTGGGATACATCTAATTCTCTCTCATTCCAATTCAGAAGTCCTGAGAATCAGGAGGAGAACCAGGGTTTTAGATGGATATCTCAAAATCTTTCAGGTTAATGCCTTCTTCCCACACACATAGGAGGTAGAAGAGGTGTACAGAGTTCAGCACGAGACACCTTGGTACTTAAGAAACAAGGGGGCCTGGGAACATGGCTCAGCGGTTAACTTGCAAAGTGACTTGCAAAGCCCGAGGGAGGGCCTGTGTTCAATTCCCCAGTACCCACATGAATCCAGATGCACAAAGTGGCCCATACATTTGGAATTCATGTGCAGTAGCAGAAGGTCCTGGTATGCCCATTCTCTCTCTCTCTCTCTCTCTCTCTCTCTCTCTCTCTCTCTCTCTCTCTCTCTCTCCTTCCCTCTTTCCCTCTCCTCACAAATTTAAAAAAACAGCCATAATATGACAATAGCTGCCAAAACCATGACTCCATGTGTCATGACGAGAACCATTTTTTAAAAAAGGTAATAGGATATGATCAAAATGCATTATGTGCATTCATGAAAATTGTCAATAAAAAAGAATTATCTTGGGGCTGGGGAGATTGCTCAGTGGTTAAGGGTGCTTGCTTGCAAAGCCTGATGGCCTAGTTTTGATTCCCCAGTACCCACATAAAGCCAGATGCACAAAGTGGTACATGCATCTGGAGTTCATTAGCAGCAGCAGGAGGCTTTCGTGTGCCCATTCATTCTCTGTCAAATACATAAATCAATATTTTTTTAAAAGAGCCATCTTTTCAAAATCCAAATGACAAAATAGTTTCTAGCATCTCTAACTTGCATGTGCATTATTTGAGAGATAGATTCTAAGTTTTCCAAAGTTCATTCCTTTAGTATTCGTAGCACAGAAGGAAGGAAAATGTAGGTTCCTTTGGGTAGAGTTTTCTGGTTTTTCTTATACTGTGCTCCTCAAGGGTCTAGAACATGCTGGTACATCCTTACTGAACAAATCTTCAGAGGGCATGCTTTCCTGGGACCTTGAGTACTCAGAGTCTGTGTGCTGGGGCCCAGATGCAGGGGTACATTTGTTCCCTTGGCGTCTTTGTGTTGTGCAGCTACAGTGTCACTCTCTCAGGAAAGCAGTCTGTTTGTCTGCTGGCCCTTGTTAGAAGGTAGGGACTCTGATGGTGCAGTTGCTGGTGAATCTGTCAGCCACAGCTGAGTGGAGAGAGATCAGCACCTGGGGTCATTGCCAGGTCATGGTTTCTTGCTTTTGCCGTCCTGGTTTCAGGCTTACACTAAGCAGGACCAGGGGACAGCTGGGGTTTCCTATCAGTAGTTTGGTGTTCACATGCTTTCCAGCCAGCAAAATTTTTATTTGCTCCACTAGCTTATTCTGAGTCCCTCTCTAAAAGGATTAATGGTCTGAAAGCCTGAGAAAGTGTGCAGTTGATGTCCATGTTTTCAGTGGCCTAAAGGCAATGGTTTCTGTTTTTCTACACTCTCAGGTTATGAGGGAATGAATAGCTTATACCATGGCCATTCAGAGCCCTGGCCTGGGTCCTTTGTGTTAGACTTTCCATGGATGTAGGCCAGACTATTACCTGGTTGCCTGGCCTCTCTACCCCTTGTCCTGACCAGGGCCCCTGCCTCTGAACGTTTCTATTCTAGATGCAGCTGGCCTTCTCAGACATGTGCCCTTTGTTGCTTTTTGCTTTCTCTAGTCATCTGCTATCTCAGGCATTAGCATTGTTGTCAGCCCCTCACTTTGACGTTTGGCCTTCCTAAGTGGCCATGCTCACCCTTGCTTACTTCTACCTGGTCTGTGGAAATGCAAACCCAAGCATATGGCCTTGTTCGCCCTTCTTCCTTCCCTATTCCTTTACTGAGGGTTGCAGCCAGGAATTCACACATGCTGGGCAAGTGCTCTATCACAGAACTACACTACCAACTCAGTCTTTCTTTTCTTAATATTTTATTTATGTGTGGGAGAGAGAGAAAGGGAGGAAGGGAAGGGGGAGGGAGGGAGAGAAGAAAGAAAGAAAGAAAGAAAGAAAAAGAAAGAAAGAAAGAAAGAAAGAAAGAAAGAAAGAAAGAAAGAAAGAAAGAAAGAAAGAAAGAAAGAAAGAAAGAAAGAAAGAAAGAAAGGAGGGAAGGAAGGAAGGAAGGCGGGCAGGCGGGCAGAGAGAGAATGGATATATCAGGGCCTCTAGCCACTGCAAATGAACTCCAGATGCATGTGCATCTGGCTTTATTTTGTAACTGGAGAATCGAGCCTGGGTCCATAGGCTTTGCAGGCAAGCCCCTTAACTGCTGAGTCATTGCTCCAACCCTTGTGCTCAATTTTTAAATAAAACTTTAAACTTTAAAGAAAAAACAAATGTCTTGGTGGGGTATGGTGCAGTTGGTAGAATACTTGCCTGGCATGCAAAAAGCTCTGGATTCAATCCCCAGCACTGCATTAAAAACTTGACATGGTGGTGGACTCTTGCAGTCCCAACAACTTTTCGAGGTAGAAGCAGAAGAATCAAAGGCTCAAGGTCATACTTAGCCTCATAGCAAGTTCAAGGACAGCCTGGAATACGTGAGACTATCTGTCTCAAAAAACTGAAAAAATTAAAAACATTTTTTTAAAAAAGGAATGTATAAATCTAAGGCCACATAACAAGTAGTCATCTGAAAACTTTTGGTAATTTTAGTGTAATGATTCTTATCCAGTCTTGTCATGAAGTAGTGTGATGTGATTATCAAATGTTTATAGGAAACTTTTGAGCTTTAATCCATTGTGAATATCAAAAACATTTTATAATAGTGCTGTCTGTTGGGCTACTCAAGGTCGTGCTGGTGTGCAGAGGCAGACAGTGAGCTCCCTTCTTCCCATACGTGCTCCCAGCACATGCCATGTCACCTTCAGGCTCGGCTGTGCCACTTGGTGTCTACAGTCCACGTTGATCTTCTCACAGAACTAGAGTCTTACTGTGAGCATCTTTCATATCTGGCTTCTTTCTCTCAGAATGATATTTTCAGACATCATTTTTAAGTTTAAATATCCCAGATGAATTAGGATTGGCATTTATATTCCAACAAATTTCCAACATATGTCCTGGTAAGATTTTTTTTTTTTTTTTTTTTGAGGTAGGGTCTCATTCTAGCCCAGGCTGACCTGAAATTCACTATGTAGTCTCAGGTTGGCCTTAAACTCAGCCATCCTCCTACCTCTGTCTCCCAAGTGCTGGGATTAAAGGCATACACCAGTATTGAATTTACATGTTAAGCTGGTAAACACTGGTATCTTAAGAATTTTGCCTCTTCCCAGTCATGGTCTTCACTTCTTAGTAGCATTGCTCTTAAAAATATATAATCTTCCCCTGTGTGGTGGCACATGCCTTTAATCCTAGCACTTGGGAGACAGGTAGGAGGATGGCCATGAGTTTGAGACCTGCCTGAAACTACATAGTGAATTCCAGGTCAGCCTAGGCTTTTTTTTTCCTTCACTTGCACCCTCCTGTTTTCTTTAGCGTCACTTCCTCCCAGGGCTTCTCTCACTCCAAGTCACTCCAATTTCCTTCATCGAACTTGACTGAGACTGTTGTATATGTTCACTTGTGCTTGCCTCTTCTCTGTATGAATGAGGCCATGTTTCTCTTGTCCTCTGTGTTGTTCTTAATACAGGTTCTCCATAAACCCCTGCTTAATTAACTTAAATTACATTCACAAAGTATTAGTTGGGCATGGTGTTGCACTCAGGAGGCAAAGGTGAGAACATTGCAAGTTCCAGGCCAGCTGAGTTATGGAAGACCCTATCCGCAAAAATCAAATGACAAAAGTTGTAAAGAAATAAAACTACAAATAAACCCCAAAGAAGCAGGAAAGTGTACTTTTTCTCACATTGGGCAGAAAGTTGTTAAATTCTTTTATCTGATATGAATAATCTTTTTTTAAATTTTTTTTAATTTATTCATTTTCTGATATGAATAATCTTTTAACTTGAGAATCTGATTCAAATAAAAATCCATACTTGAGAATTAATTATAATATAATAAAACTGTAAGCCAAGGCTTCAATATACTGGTAAATGTATTAAGTGATAGGCTTGGGTGAGTGGACATCTGAGTCACTTTTGCTGATATCTCTCTGATGGCCATCTGCTAATCAGGGTAACCACAGAGTTAGAACAGAGTAAAATTATTTGATAATCAGATCTGTTGTAGATTTTTTTAAAAAAAAAAACATTGTTCTTTAAGTATTGTACTTGAGATGTTAAATGGCTAGAATTTTGGCAACTACAAATATAAATAAAGTTAAATTTGTTTTACCAAATAACTGTTTGGTACTATTTAGTATGCTGAGACTTGGCAGGGGTTTCTTCCTTATCACCTAACACTGCTAAAACTAGAAAAAAACCATCTGAAGTGTTGCAGTTGTCGAATTCTTTGTTAAATATATTCTTTCCTTCTTTGTGACCTTTGAATAATCTATTGAGCTTCTTCCTTTTAGGTTTCTGGGGTGTGTTATGACCGAAAGATGCTGCAGATTCACCAGGTGCTCTGCATCCCCAGCTGGATGGCCCACTTCTTCTCCTGGACCCTGGAACCCCTCTTCTCCTCGTCAGAACCCACGAACGAGGCCAGAGTTGGGATGGGCGCCACAGTGGATATCCAGAGGCAGCAGAGGATGGAGCAGCTTGATCGACAGCTGATGCTCTCTCAGTTTGCACAAGTGAGGCGACAAAGGCAGCAGCAGCAGGTGAGCTTCTAATCACTGAGTGTACAAATGTCCAGTGCTGAGGCCCAGTGATCATTGGGCACAATAGTCACTGTTCTGTCTCTTTGTGATTGTGAGTGTGTGTGTGAGAGAGAAAGAGAAAGGGGGGGCTCAGTTCTGTCCCTCCCCATGTGATCATGTGTGTGATGGAGCCTCTGTTCCTATGTTGTGTGGTAGGAATTGGTTGTTTCTAGATAGAATGTAGGTCTCTGATATTGGCTTTTTTTTAGGTTTTGGTATGTTTGTGTTTTTTTTTAAGGTAACACAACACAATAACTTGCAACTGAATGTTGGACCAAATTGGACATTTTCTTATTTCTAAGCATTATTTCTTAGAGAAACACTAACCTAGTTAACAAGCTAGGATTTTTATCCCTTTAAAATAGTATAAAAGCCACAGTGTCTTCCTGTTTAATGTGCAATCATGTGCAATGGAAGGACAAATGTAGTCCTTTATGATTTTCCTTGGTTGAAGTGAATACAAAGAGAAGAAAATGTCAAGGGAGCAAACAGTGAATAAATCCCCAAAATACTGTTTTCTTAACCTTGTCACACAGAGATACCTACAAAAAATGTCCAATAATTCTGCTTAGCTTTTAAGGGAGGTGAGGTTGCTGTATGTCAGGCCAGAATCTCAGAGCAGACCCGCTCGCTCTTCCTTGGAGTCCTTAGTGATTCAATGTTCTGGCCTCTTCACCTCTTGCCTCCTTCTTTGCCTTCTGGGATAGTGAGAGATATGTGATTCTCTCCCACCTACCTGCCCCAGGGGCGGTAAAGTAAGTCTGCAGATGGCCTGGAGACATGAAGTCTAGGCTGACATTCTTATGCTCCCATTTGGAGTTTTGGAAGTGCCAGGCTTGCTCAGTTGATAAAACATGAGACTCTTGTATCTGGCATGGAAGGAAGGGACAGGAAAAAGAGAAGCAAAAGTTGTTTTACAGACATTTAAATAACATTGGACTATGACATCCCCATGTCCATAATATGTTCCCTCATTTATGTACCTAAAAGTCATGGTGTGCTTAGACCTTATTAGCTTAGCCTCCTGCTGAAATTTCTTCCTTGACTGGATTTGATTGGATGGGGGAGGGGCCAGATTGTGACTCCTAGGCCTTTGCCTCCCATCCCTACACTGTGCTGCCCCTCAACACTGAGAACTCTGGTGCCCTCCCCCCCTCTACACACACATGTACATGTACACACCTCTTGACTCAGGGAAACTGCCTGCCAGGCTTAAGGATCAGTCACATCAACCCTTTCTTAAAAACCTTTTTATTGACAATTTGTATCCTCTACATAAAGTATTTTGATCATAACTCTCTCCTGTTACCTTCTTTTGTATTCCCCATCCTCCTTTCACAGAACCTTCTCTTCTAGTTGGATGTCTTTTTTTTGGGGGGGGGTAGTCCTCCATCATCCATGATGGAATGTTGATGGGCTCAATATTGTAAAGGTCCTGTGCAGGTAACGACAGCCACTGTGAGGTCATGAATGCAATGGCTACTTCATGTCTGCCAGAGTGTTACAAAGCATTCCTGTCTATCCTCTAGCTCTTAATTCTTCCCATCCCCTCTTCAACAATAACTCCTGAGCCTTGTGGGGATGGGGCATGATGGGAATGTCTCATTTACTGTTGAGCACTCAACAGTCACTTATTCTCAGCACCTTGATGAATTTTGAGTCTTCTCAGTAGTCATCACTGTTTGCAAAAAGAAGCTTCTTTGACCAAAGGAAAGTCTAGCACTAATTTATGGGCATAAACGTAAGTATTTATAGGATATTTCAATGGGTACAACATATCCATTTAGCCAAACAGCAGTAGTAGCTTTTTTCCTAGGACCTATGACCTTCCCAGCCAAGTCTAGGCTTGTGACTAAATTGTTAGTAGTAGACATGAGTTCCCTCTCATGAAGCAGCCCTCAAATCCAGTCAGAGCACCCATAACAGTCACGCCACGATTATACTAGTGGGCACATCTTTTCTGGCTGGCCAGTTGTGTATCTTGCAGGCTCACTGATGGTTGAGATTGTTGGCAACTTCTCCCCCCAGCAGCTTGCATAGTACCTTCCAGCATTATGAAAGCTAGCCACCAGAGAGACTTGTAAATCAACTTTCATTAGCCCAAATTTAGAACTTCCTCTTCTATTTTTAAATGTTTAACAATTATCTTCTGACTTGTTTTTGTTTGTTTATTTGTCTTCTCTAGTCAAGGCTGACCTGGCATCCACTCTGTAGTTTCAGGCTGGCCTGAACTCACGGTGATTCTCCTAACTCTGCCTCCCAAGTGCTGGAATTAAAGGCGTGTTCCACCTTGCCTCTACTTACTTGTTTTAATACCCCTGAATCTTACTGTAGGCATCCTCAAATTGTATTTCACTTAAATCTAAAGGCTGTTAGCTTTCAGGTGCTTTCTATAGAACCCAGAGTTTATTTGGTCAGAAAATCATTCAGTTGCTAATTACATGAAAAAAAGGACTTTAATTTGAGGCAACTTGCTGCAGTGTCCCTCTAGATGCCTGCCTGCATCCATGGTTGTCCACCCAGTACAGCAGCTGCAGCTCTTCTCTTCATCTGTGGCATCCACACTTCCCTCTAGGGACTCAGACAGCTTCAAAATCTCTGGCCACAGTGGGTGGGGGTCCCCCAGGGCATGAGAGAAATGAAGGACATGTTCTTCACTTAGTTTTGATAAATCCCAGGAAGCTTTTCAAGCAATGAGTATTCATGGCAATACCCTTGGGGGAAGAGTGCCATTGGTGTTCAAGGATTGGCAGTGGGCAGGATTGGATGTGTGGAAAGGACTGGGCACAGGAGGGTCATTCCAGTGAAAGAAGCAGCAAGAGTTGGCATGGGGGTTACAGGAAAGGCCTCCAGGAGCCAAGTCTGAAGGAGAAGTGGCAGGTGCAGTGAAAAGTGGGAAGTAACAGGGCAGTTGCTACTGCAGATTCTGGTTTTGTCATTGGAGGCTATGAATGTGATTTGTGAGTAACAGTGGTGGGATACTTAGGTCATGAAAGCTGATTTTTATTGCCATCTGTAAGGTGGGTGGAAGAAGAGGAAGACCACAAAAGAACAGCCAGCTAGAAGGCAGTTTTAGTCTGGCTCCCGGCTAGAGAGGGATGTCAGTCTGTATGGAGCTCCATCCTGCTCCTTTAACAGGCTGCTTCCCCGGCACCAGCCGTCAGCAGGTGGCCACTAGCCCATGGCCTTCATGCCAGGCTGATGGAGCACCTTGGCCCCTAGACTTCGATCTGTGGGTTGGACCTTCCTCTCTGGCTACAAACCTCCATATCCTCCTACCGACTGGGCATCTCCAGAGTATGCCACTCCTGCTGTGAGTTCTCACTCCCCACCTTGATGAAAAACACATCAACTACTCAAAGCCAGACCTGAAGCTTCACCACAGATACGTCACACTTCATCCTCACCCCTACCTCTCGCCCCTGTTAAGTGCCATAATGTCTCCTTCTTGATATAAGTTGGTCCTCTCCTCTCCCTTCCTCCCTGCCTGGGTCCAGGCCCATGATGTCATTTGCATGGGCTCCTACAGCAGCCTCCAACCTCACATGTCCCAGAGTCCAGGTAGCCAGCAATCTATGAACCAGAGGTCTGATGCTCCACTCCTGCTGAACCCCTCAGCAGCTCTCCCTAGCTGTCACCATAGTAAAAACAGACTCTGGCTCCTCTTAACCCAGTCTCCCTCCTACGGCCCACAGCAATCCATTAACAGCTCATTGAACAGCCTGACACAGTCACATCTGTTGTTTGTCTTCTGTCTAGAACACACTTCCTTACACCTCTATCCACACAGAAGCTTTCCTGCCTGCTCAGCTCCTGACAAGCGCATGTCCCTTGAGAAAACTGCAGCCCTGATACTCTCTCCCAGGAGCCTCAGTCCAACTCCATAGGGACCAGCTCACCTGTCCCCACCAGTGTGGCTGGTTGTGGGAAGGAGACCGCTTACTTTGTATCTTCAACATATGAACAATGCTGGGCACTAATAGGAACTCAGCAAATATTTGGGGAATTAATGCAGAAATGTGTACACAGTAAATATTGACGGAGTTACTTCACTCAACTCAGAGGCCAGCTGGATAAAGATAAGCAGTCAGGACTGGAAAGACACACTAAGTCAAACAAAGCCTGAGTCTAGGTAGTGTGAAGTGGATGAGAGGAAATCCAAGTGACAAGGAGAAACAAGGAAGCATGGAAGCCTGGGTGCTCACCAGTTACTGACATACCTCCCTGAAAGCTAGCAGGAGTTGGTAGGAGGGGGCCCCTGGGGTTCCCGGCAAAGGAGCAGAAGGGAGGGATGGGCATGGAGAGGAGTCATGAGCTGGAGGTAGAGGAAGACCAGGCACCTGCATCTTGAGCTTGGGATCAGCGCCTCGGCGCAGGACAGCCCTGTGGTCACAGCCACATTTGTTAGGGTTACTTGCACCTACGTAGTAAGATGATAATGACCTTTTGGGACTATGGACATTGCTCATGGGCTCGGTGACCAGGCTGATGTCTCTATAGACCTTGCCTCATCTAGAGTTGGAGACCATGGTGTGGACAGGGTCAGTGTACATGGAAACTATATTCATGAAGCTCAGCAGGGTGGTCAAGTTCCAAATGTGCTTTGATATCTCACAGGTCTTTCTGGACACTTTTATGGGTAGTTACACTCAAAAAACTCTCTGACGGGCTTGGTGGCAATGAAAACTTAGCTCTTGGAATGAAAAGATGGGAGGATCACAAGTTACAGGCTAGCCTGGGCTATACAGTGACACCCTGTTTCAGAAAACTTGAGATTTACACAGAGCTCACTTCCTTTTTGTGCTCTGGTAAGGCTCCTGGCAGAGACCCTCCGTGGGGAGCGGAACTCCTCATGGGGAGAGAAGCTCAAGGTGGAGCTGATCACCATGCCTTCACAATGTTCCCTCCTTGGAAGCCCAGGAGGACAGGGTCCCATGGGGAGGCCTGGAGGATGCCACCCAGCCAGGCCCTGGAAGCCCTGCACCCTCCTGCATGCTGTGCATGAGCTATGCACTCATTCCACCTACTGCTCGTCTGCAGTGTCCTTGGTAACGAGTGGGTAAATCTGAAGTATTTAGCTGCACTCTCAGAGCCAGCTCAGCAAATTAATCCACAGAGGACAGTATGGGGTTCTGCTTGGTCAGAGCCACAGGTATAACCGCCTGACACTTGGCACAGCGTCTTAACCGGGGGCTGTAGCAGTTACCTTCTCATGCTGGAACAAAATACCGGACCAGAAGCAACTTAATGTGAGGAAAGGGTTTCTTTCTTAGGATGAAAGGGGAACTTTCATCATGGTGGGAAGCAGGAGGCCTGGGTCACAGCTCCATATCAGTGGAAAAGAAGTAGTCTATCTGCTGGGCTTGGGAATTACTCCAAGCCCACCTCCAGCAAGACTTCACGTCCCAAAGGCACCACAACTTTCCCAGATTGGCACCTGCTGGGAACCAAGTATGCAAAGCACATGAGCCTATGGGGGACTGTTGGGTTTTGAGTCACAGACCCCTGGCCCCCTGCGAGTGAGCCTGTCTCTCTGGCCAGCAGGAGATGGACTCCATTGGGGAAAGGTGAATGCGGGCAGCTGGAGACTCACACGCAGCTGGGAGACATGTCCAGGCAAATCTCAAAATTTATTCCAACATCCATCATATATATAACCCAAGAATGCATTGTATAGTCTTATCTCTTTCACAAGGGAGCTCAGGAAGCAGGAACAAAGCTATTAGTACTTGCAAACAGGATTAGGGCTGTCAGCCATCCCCCCTGCCTCCTGGGGGTACAGGTGTGCTAGGATCAAAAGGCATGAGTTACCATGCTCGGGCTCGGACCATTCAGCTGTATATTATATTCTAAAACTTAGCTCACAGATATTCAGCCAGGCTGTGTCCCAACAGGGTACATTTCATACAAGCTACCATCGGTGCAGGCTGTGGGACTGGTCTCTAGTTCCAGTAGAGACCCCAGGTGATGACTTCCAGAGAAATGCTTGATGTGAGGAAGTCCCACCCCCTAGCACATCTGATATCAGAAGTCTCGTGTTGACTGTTGTGAGAGTGAGGACAGGCCAAGTTGTTTTTCTGAGGAACCTGTATTGTCACAGATGAAGCAACACCACATAATGAAAAGAGGCAGCTCGGGATTGACAGGGTGATCTAGGCATGGTCTCATGTGGTTGTCATGGAGTACAAAGATTGTGTAGTGGGTGCTAGAGAGATGGCTCAGCAGTTAAAGTGCTTGCTTACAAAGCCTGACAGCCTGGCTTCAGTTCTCTAGTTCCCACTGAAATCCAGATGCACAAAGTGGTGCATGCATCTGGAGTTTGTTTGCAGTGGTAGGAGGCTCTGGCATGCCCATATTCTCTCTTCCTCTCTCTCTCGCTCTTTGTCTGCCTTTCTCTTTGTCTCTCAAATAAATAAAATTTTTAAAAGATTGTGTAGGACTGGAAAGATGGCTCATTGTTAAGGCACTTGCCAGCAAAGGCTAAGGACCCAGGTTCCCATGAAACCAGATGCACAAGGTGGTGCATGTGTCTGGAGTTTGCTTACAGTGGCTGGGAGGCCCTGGCATACCTGTTCATTCTCTCTCCCTCTCTCTCCCTCTCCCTCTCTCTCCCTCCCTCCCTCCCTCCCTCTCTCTCTCTCGTAAATAAATAATAATAAAGATTATGTAAAATTGCTCAATGTACTAGATCTCTCAGGCATCAGTTACTACCACAGCTTTGGGCATCTGTTGTGTAGCTTCCAGGAAGTTTGAGATGTAGTCCAGATTTGGTATCTAGCCAGTTAGTTAATACTCTTAAAACTTTAATGTCTAGAGTAAAGCTGTACATGTATGGCCTCTGGGCAAAACTACTTGTTTTTGTTAAGCCCAAAGCTAAGGATGGTTTTTCATTATAAGTTAATTCTATTTCCCTATATTATAGCCTCAGTTTTGCTTCTGAGAGCTTTAAACATTGACTAACCTGCCCATCAGTATTTAAAATTTGCCAGTGCCCATGCTGGAGGCTTAGGTAGCCAGCAGTTTTCAAACCATCATTTTCTCTGTTCACTAGTGATGTCACACAGCACAAACAAGGATAAAATATGCCCTAAGGGCTTCCAATAGCTCCATTTATTTTAGAAACAGAATGAATGGATAAACAGTGCCTGGTAAAAGCCAGGTGGGAAATTTCCCACCCAAGCGATTTGAGTTGTTGGTGTCAGTTTCTCATTGCTTCATGGCACTGGCTGCCAGGTGGATGACTACCACCTGTTTTCAGTAACTGACAACCTTCACACCTCCAGGGACAGAAGATGTTGATGCCTCAAGCTTCTCACCTTGTTCATGCGTGCAGTTCACTTTCCACAGTATTTGGTTGAAGCAAATCAGCTACATTCATTTGTCCTTAATGACATTTTGTGGCTGTGAAAATTGTCTGTTTATTCACCCCCAGTAACAGTTGTCAGGTACCACCTGACAGGAACACCATTGTGAGTCATATCTGCCTTGCAGATTGCAAGAGCGTCTTCTTTTCACTAATCATTATTTGTGATTTAATGAGTATTTCTAGTATATGAAAAGTATTCTTTCATGGAGTAATTCACCTGCTTGAAGTATACACTTTAGTAGTTTTTATTGTGTTCTCAGAATTGTGGAACCATCAGCACAATCAGTTTGAGAACACTTTTGTATCCCAGATAGAAATTCTGCCCCCAGGGTAATGGAATACATGTGCCATCAAAACAGAAGTGGGGCTGGGCCACGCAATGGCTCAGGGGTTAAAGGTGCTTGCTTTGTAAGCCTGCCTACCAGAGTTCAAATCCCCAGCACCAAGATAAAGCCAAACACAAAGTGCATGTGACTGTAATCCCTCTGCATCCGCAGCAGCAGGAGGTGGAGTCAGGGGAATTCTGAAGCTTGTGAGGCAGTTAAGATGGCCTTCCCAGCAGCATCAACAAGAAGAGAGACCTTGTCTCAAACACGGTGGAAGAAAAGAATAACACCCGCAGGCTGTCCTCCGACTCCATATGTGTGCTGTGGCATGTGTGCCCATACACACAACACACAGATACGTAAAAAAGAGAAGACTGAGGAGACAAAGGGAACCAATAAGGTGGGTAAAGGGGGTGGGAGGATAATGAGAAGGGGAACAAAAAAGAACAAAGTCAGATGACATATACACATGAAAATCTCATGATGAAGCTCAATACTTTGTGTGCTAACTTTAGAAATAAAAAAGTCTGGGTGCTGGGAAGATGGCTCAGTCGGCAAAGCATTTGCCATGCAAGCATGAGGCCCTGAGTCTGTGTCTCCAGAACCCACATGAATGCAGGCACGGATGCCCACCTGTGCTCCAGCACTCTCGAGGTGCAAACAAATCCCTGGGGCTTGCTGCCTGTCTGGACTAGCCAAATGGCTCAGTGAGAGGCCCTGTCTCAATAAATATGGTGGAGAGCTGTGGAAGAAGACCCATGCTGTCAGCCTCTGGCCCTACACACACATGCGTGCCCTAAATGCAGCCACAAAAAAATACCCCACTGGTAATTCGAATCTCCCCATCTTCTGAGCCCTCGGCAGCCACCAGTCTACTTCCTAGAATTGCCTGATCAGGACAGTGTGTAAATGGAGCATGACTTCTTTCACTTAGTGCCCACTTTTCAAGGCTCACGTGCATTGCCCAATTGTGGACAAGATTATGTAGGCAGGTGCCATCACACACAGCTGTTTGTGTCATTGCCCCTTCATCTGGCTGGATGCTGAGGAAGCTTCTGTTGCCTCTTGGCCTCACCAACTCTGGCATTTCCACACAACATGCCCAGTACCCACTGTGTGCTGAGCCAGGCTCTCGGACATATGGCAGTATACAAGCCTTTGTGTCCCAGAACTGAGAGGAGATAGAGCCCATCACCCTAAAATGTCATGAGAATCCTAGACCAGCCAGGGAGAGTGGAGAAGAGAGTCTGCAGGAAGTTCCACCTGGCATGTGAGAGAGAGAGAGAGAGAGAGAGTGTGTGTGTGTGTGTGTGTGGTGGTGTGTGGTGTGTATGCTTGCACATCTTAGAGGAGCCCCCTAGGGTCCAGAGGGAGCAAATCATGATGGGACCCCGGTCTAGATGAAGCCCAGAAAGCGCCTCTCGGCACTTTTCCTTTTATGCTGTGCTGAAAAACAAGTTACTGTGTTTCTTTGTCAACAAAGTCTACTTAGAGCTGGTTCTTTTATGACTGTCTTCTTTCATGAGCAGGTAAGTGTATAGTATCAGATATGGAATAAGTTGTCGTGCTTAGTCGATAAAAATCTGCAGTGAGATGCAAATGAGATGCCAGAACAATTTCCAAGGGAAGTCAGAGCCAAGCCGTAGATCTCCATCTGCGCTCCTGCAGCGCCTGCCGCTGGGGCTGCGGCCTGACCTTTCCGATGCAGCTCAGCACAGAAAGATGGGATCAATCAAAATTCACTACTTTTCCAAGCCTGACTCATTAAGTGACCTCGAGAAAGCCAGCTCTATTTTCCGTTCTCTTTGGTGTCTTCATGAGAAAGGAGAAGGTGGGGCCATCTCATGGTGTTGCAGACAGATAAGTCTTTACATTTGAAGACACAGAAATTAGAAGCAACCCTAATTCTTTTATGAGTTTTTTCTTTAATCACTTCTTAATTACTTTTTGAAACCATAAGTGAGTTTAAAGATGTATTGTAAAGCAACATAATGTTAAATGTAGATAAATTAGAAAAATCATCCTCATCATTTTGTGGGAAAAAAAAAATTTTCCCCAGAAGCCCATCTCTGTTAGCTGACTTTCTTTTCTTCTTTTCTCTGCCTCTCTCTCCTCACCCAGGATCTCATAGCCCAGGCTGGCCTCAAACTCACTTTGTAGCCAAGGATGACATTGAATTTCTGATCCTTCCACCTACTGGGTGCTGGGATTATGTGTGTGCACCATTGTGCCTAGTTTATGTGGTGCTAGGGATTAAGCCTAGGACTTCACACATGCTAGGCCACTTGCACTCCACCAACTGAGCTCCGTCACCTGACCTTTTACTGGTTTTCCAAACGAGAGCACTGGTCATGCAGACAACAGGCTACTGCAGTAGCCACAGATGCTCAGGCAAAAAGCCTTCAGCTCACCTTGAGAAGCCTGATATTTCAGGGAACTGTACCCCTCCACCCACAAAATGTTCAGAACACTCAGTTTGGGGCTGGAAATGGCAGGCATGGCTTGTGAATAAAGCAGCTGGAGATCAAGAATTTCCAAAGTTATGACTCCTGAGTTCCTGTGAGGTTACAGAACAGATGAGCCAACCAGGATTAGTTGAGACCTCCAGGTGAAGTGATGGAAGTGTGGGCGCATAGATGCAAGCACTCCCAGGGGATGCAGGCTTCGTTTGTGGTTCAGAGCATCACTTAGGATATGAGAGGCACCGAGCACCACTCACTTCCTGGATCTGCCTTCCTGTGGCAGACCCTACCCACTGCTGTGGTTCCAGTAGGGCTGGTAACCCAAGAAATTCATGTCTTGTAGACCCACCTTGGGTACAGTAACGCTGGCAGAGCAGCTCAGGGGAGTGGAAGGCTGAGGGTCCGATCCATTGTGTGCCTAGGAGCCTACCTGTAGCAACTCTGTATGCTGCAGGTTTCAAGCTCCTGCTGGGACAGTGGAGACCGAAAATTCTGGGATTTCTTTTTTTTAAAGGTAGGATCTCACACTAGCCCAGGCTGACCTATGTAGTCTCAGGGTGGCCTCGAACTCAGGCAATCCTACCTCTGCTTCCTGAGTGCTGGGATTAAAGGCATATGCCGCCATGCCTAGCTGAGCATTTAAGATGTTCTTTAGTGTATGGACAAGGGAGAGACAACTGCCAGCCAGTTTGAGGGCCAGTTTTCCAAAGTCCGTGCTTTGTTCTGTTTGTGTGCCAGTGTTCTGTAGAGGCTGGGCACAGAGGGAGTATGAAAGAAGGATTTGAATGGGGGAATCTTACTATGGGCTTAAAAGAAGGGCTGGGCCTGATCATAAGTAGGGCATGGCCATGTGAAACGGAGAAGGTCTCAAGGGTGGCACCATTTGAGCGCACACACTCTGCAGCACGTGGAGGCCATGGCCAGTAAGAATGTGCTGGGGGGGATTTATAACAGGGCTGGTATGCCCATCAAAATAGGACTGCTGTCTTAGACATGGTGCTGTAAAGTCTTCTGTGTACCTGAGGCTGAAGTGAAGATTTACCAGCATTGATGTCTAGATAGGATCGGGGTGTATAGAGAAGAGAATGGCAGCCATGTTATCCAGAAAGCCCTTGACATTGCCGCAGAGGGGGACAAGAGACTTAGACAGTGAGCGAGCGGTCTCTGAGAGTCGATGGATTTGATGTACAAAGACAGCTGAGTCCGAAAGACCCTCCCAGGGTGCAGACAAGACTAGACTGGCAAGAGAACGGAAAGCCAGTGCCGCTCCAGGGCAGTGCTTGCCAAGGGACCACGTGGAAACAAGAGGTGATCACCAAAGACATGAGTCGGCTGAACAATCTGCAGAGGAGATGTGAAAAGAGAGGGCAAGCAAGTCTTTAGTAATCCTGAATCTCATTTTTCATAAACAGTTTCACCTCTTGTTCTTTTGAAACATTTATTGGTAGCAAGTACTATAACTAATTTTAATTTTGATTGGCATTTAATAATTTTGTATAGAACTAAAGTTAGGCAGGAAAAAATTGGCCAAAAATAATGGTTGAGGAAGGAATGAAAGAAGGGGAAACAAGGTAGCAGGCAGAAATGAACCACGTGTTTCATTCGGTGTTCTTCAGGGAGGTGGCTTAGGAGACCTTACCTTGTGCAGTCCTTGCTGTACTTGTGTTCCGTGTACGTGAGCATAGATCCACCAACATACCGAAGAAGCCCTGACAGTGAGAAACTGGTATGATCTGCCTATGCCAGATGTCCTCGTGTCAAAGCTGGGGCCATGGAAGCTCCTTGTTCCCTCACTGCTTTACACTGCCAACATCTCCTTGGTCGCAGAATCAATCAAAAAGGTCAGAACATGAGATCCCAGCTCTCCCCAAAGCAGTCACCACCAGAGAGAGAAATCAGCAGGACCTTTGAAAAACAAATTCACCACGTGGCCCAGTGCCATGCTTCCTCCTCACAGCCACCTGTAAGAGAGGCTTGGCTCATATTCCCAGGAGGAACACAGAGGGTAGGAGCCAAGGGTATGTGCCTGCCTGCAGCCTGGTGCCACGGTGAGGCTGGATTTGAATCCCAAGTCCTTTCCTGTTGGCCCTGACTTTTCCAGGGAGCATGCCTCTGTCTGTAGGTTTGCAGCTGATGCCTAGCTCATATGACCTGGGTGCGACAGGAACGCTAGGAGTCTCAGGTCTCCTAAAAGAAATGGCATCAGGGAGAATAAGACCTGGGACGCTGGTCTGAAACACAGCAGCTAAAGAGTACTTTGCAGGGACTCTTGTGACCATTCTGGACTACGGCATAGCTTCCTGGTGCCTCTGTGCCCTTCTTCACTGCTGCTCTCCAGTTCAGTCCCCAGCACACGGCCCATGGCCCTGGCCCTGGCCCAGCCAACTCCAGGATAGAAGGAGCAGGAAAGGCCCATGACTTACGAACTCCCGCCAATTAGAGCAGAAAAGAGGAAGGGCATCTGTGTCCTCTGTTCCTGAGAAGCACATGTAGCAGCTTCTGGTCTTGCCACTGCAGGACCTGACTGCTGATCTGAAGGCACCCGGCCCCAAAGCAAAAGTGAGGGCTGGAGAGATGGCTCAGTGGTTAAGGCACTTGCCTTTCAAAGCCTAACAACCCTGGTTCAATTCCCCAGTACCCATGTAAAGCCAGGTGCACAAAGTAGCATTTGTATTTGGAGTTCATTTGCAGTGGCTGGAGGCCCTAGTGTGCCCATTCTCTCTTTTCAATCTCTCTGCTTGCAAATAAATATTTTTTTTTAAAAAAAAAGATGAAACCAAGCTGGCTCAGCAGCCCAGTGGCTGGGCTAGAGTTCACCTAGTACCCTTTGGGTTACTGTTTCCTCCAGCTCCTGTCAGGCCTACTGTGTGCACAGGGAAACTGGGCCTTCGGAAGGTTTATTTTCTCAGTGTAAGACATCATCAGTGAGTTACTTTTTCAAATAAGGATTTATTCTGTGCTTCATGTTGCCCCTCCCCTCTCTTCTCTGAGGGGTGAATGCATAGCTGGTTGAGGGGAGAGGAGGATGGTGGGCTTCATTTTTCTTCTTTAATGTTCTCGCAGTTTTGCCTTCAGCTTTGTTTCTTCCCTCTAGCACTGCCTGCTCAGCTTCTAAAGTGCGCTGTTTTGTTGACTCAGCTGAGCTCTTTGGGCTGTGAGGGCTTAGATCTCGGGGTCCCAGCTTTGTTCCCCTGGCCCCACCCAGGAGAGCTGCCTCACACTGAAGGTAATCAAGTGAATCCGCATATTCATACTAACCTCAAGCCCATATGAAAGCAGCCCATATGAGGAGCTGTCCCTTGGGACCTCACTGTTGTCTCCCCCTTTGGACCACTGGTCTGGTGAGAGAGAGTGGGTGCCATGTCCTTTGAAGCTGCATTAGCCAGTGCTCTGCAAGCCTCCTTGCTCCAGCCCTCCTGTTGTGGTCAGCTTTCTAGTTGCTGCACAGAAAGAACCCAAGCAAAAGCTGCTTGTGGAGGAATGGGTTTATTTGGCTTACAGACTCGAGGGGAGACTCCATCCTGTCTGGGAAAACGATGGCATGAGCAGAGGGTTGGACATCACTTCCGCCACAGCAATGGAAACAGCAGCAGGAAGGTGTGCCAAATCCTGGCAAGGGGAAGCTGGCTTATAACCCCATAAGCCCACCCCCAACAACACAGCTCTAGTGAGATTCTAATTCCTGAATTGCCATCAGCTGAGGATCGATCATTGAGAACACATTCATTTGTTTGTGGGGGACACCTGGATCAAACCATGACACTTCCCATCCCACCTTCTTTATGGACATGTGATGCCTAACTCCAGGTGTATGCTAGGAAGGCCCCTAGAGCATAACTCAGCAGTATGCTTTGCTTGGTATCCATCCATTTATCCAGTCAGTGGCCAGGTCTACATAGGGCAGAATGGAGTCTCAGTCCTGGCAGAGTTTCTAGCCTGTGAGAGTCAGGTCAGTCAGTGTGCAGAGCACGGATTCAGAAGGTAAAAGGAGCATCTAACCCCAGCTATGGGCCTTCATCAGACTCCCCAGTGGGCCTGGGAACACTGCACTGTGTCCTGACTGCTGACAAGTACCCCTCTTGCCCCCCTTTTTATTTTTCATCATTACTTCAGAAACAAAGAAACAGAACAGGATTGACTCAGAAGCAAATGGAAAAATCCAACTATTTCCCTTTTATTCAGTCAGACACTAAAGAGGCTTGCAAAACTAGAAACAATACTGCTCTGGTTAATTCTTCTTAAAATGATAGCAACAAAGAGCCGGGCATGGTGGCACACATCTTTAGTTCCAGCATTAGAGAGACAGAGGTGGGAGGATCACTGTGAGTTCAAGGCCAGCCTGAGACTACATAGTGAATTCCAAGTCAGCCTGGGCTAGAGCAAGATCCTACCTCAAAAAAAAAAAGATAGCAACATATATGTTTATGACGGCTAGTCAGAAATGTTTTAAGATGGGAAGCTGTTGAAAGGTTTTAAGCAGAGAAGGAACATGATGTGTGAGTATCTAGACTTGCTCAGGAGCCACCCCTGTCCTGGAAAGTGGCCTGGCGCAGGGCAAAGAGAGAGTGGGAAGAGATCTGGCTTATGCAGAGGGTTGATACTGACATCACTCCCAGGAGAGTGGACCCTGAATGAGAAGTGGGATTAAAGATGAGTTTGGTTTGGACCATGTTCTATTTTAGATGTCTCTGGAACATTCAGGTGGTAGTTACTTCTGTAGCTCTGAGGCCCAGAATCCTCAACACATATGTGGTACCCAAAGCTCGGGAACAGATGAGTGGTACCTGCTGACAGAACACAGAAAGAGAAAAGAAACACAGCTGAAATACGTGTGGAGGATAGGAGTAAGAAAGGGGGATTCTTAGGACTCTGAGAAGACCAAGAAAGTGTGATATCACCAGAGCCCAGAAAACCCTGAGTCAAGGAGTTGTCACTGGGACCCAGCATTGCTGGAGGTCAGCTAGATCAGAGAGGAGGCTCCACTGGTCCAAAGGAGAATCTGCTTCATGGTTACAGTACCTGACTGGGAGCTTCTGTGTTAGCAGTGATTCTGTTCATTTTACTTCAACTGATGCAAACAAGAGTCTGGTCATTGCCTGCCCTCAAAAGCATGAGAGGTTGTGCCCAATGTCAGATGCCTCATGATCTGGACCATTCCCTATGGCCTGGAGCAGAGTTTTTCTTCCACTGTGTCAAGGTCAGAGATGGACTAACATGTGGATCCCCTCAGTCCTGGGGCAGCTCTGGAGAGGTCCGAAGCTGCCAAGATGGTTGCTTTAGCTGTCTTGTATCTCATACAAATGTTTGTTTTTTTTTTTTTAATATGTGCCTGAAGATGAAGCTTACAGAAAAGTCTGGGTCACCAGGAAGGTTAAGAAGCCCTCAGCAGTTCTGCCTCACCTCCGTGGCCAAGCATTCCTCAAGAGAGAGGCAGGGGTTGAGACTGTGTCTCACTCTGTAGACTAGACTGGCCTGAACCTCACTACTTAGGCCAAGCTGGCCTTGAACTCACAGTGACCCTCCTCCTCAGCCTCTTGTATGCTGGGATGATAGCTGTGGACCACTATGCCCTGCTTATTTTATGTCACTTTTTGCTGCTGACCTCATGGGCTCCCTGGGAACCTTCGAGCCTAGTAGTCTGTCAACAGGCAGCCACAGACAGAAGAGGGCAGGTGGCCCTGAGTGTGGACTCTGACTTCCCCATAGGCTTTCTAAGCACCAGAGACTAACAGTGAGAGGTGCAGTTTTCACTCAGTGGAAAAATTAAGTATGCTTTTAATTAATTTAAACTTGTTTTAAGACGTTGCATTCTTAATATCCCCCTTGGCTGAGGAAGCAGCTGAGGCTGCCCTGAGCCAGGCCCAGACTAGTCAGCAGATAGAGTGTGCAGATCTCCTCCATGAAGGAAGGCCCTCTAGGCTCCCATAGCCCATGTGGAAGAGGAGAAGTCATATTGAGAACTTTCGGCCAGTATCAGAGGAGAACATACCTGCTAGTCTACAAGCTCGCAACTGTTTGCCGGCTCTGGTTCTTCTCATCATATCCTTCTGAAGAGGACGTGTCACCATTCCCATCTTACAGATGAGAAGACCCAAGGGACAGTACAACCAGAGCTGAGATTTGAACCCAGGGGTTCTAGAGACCACTTGACTTGATGGTCTGCCCATGAAGTAGGAGTGCCCAGGCAGGCACGCTGAGTTCCTCTGGCCTGCCTTCCCCTCAGAAACCTCCCAAGGCCTGGAGATCTGATATCTCTTCCACATACCTTCTGCTTAATAAGATACTGGAAATATTTTCGATTGCTCACCTTGAAAAAAATCATTTATTTTCACAAGAATTTTTATTTGAAAATCTCCTTGCCAATTAATGGCAAGTATTTTACAAAATATCTGTTCAAAATGCAAGCTGTTTCCTTCCTCCTTAAAAGATGTGGTTATTGCTTTTGAAGAAGACAAGGTGAAGGAAATGCTTCCTGTTTGTAGAGGCTCATCTTGACCTTATGTGAAGTGCATGTGGGTGTCAGAACACCTGATGGTCTATAGCTCCTGGAACCTTGGCGTTTTAAAGTACTTTTCTGCCATGACAGAAAAGTGGGATGGGGTTTGCTCTGCTTTACCTGCTCTGTCTCTTTAAGACAGTAAGTAACAGTGTGAAATGAAATAGGCCCAGTGGCACATGCCTTTAATCCCAGCATCAGCACTAGGGAGGCAGAGGGAGGAGGATCACTGTGAGTTCAAGGCCAGCCTGGGGCTACAGAGTAAATTCCAGGTCAGCCTGGGCTAGAGTAAGATCCTATGGGAGGTAGGAGGGGAAAATGTAATAAATGAAATGACACAGATGCCCTCAAAGGCTCTTTCCCCTTCCCTCTCTCCCATAACTGGAGTCATGAATAATGCCCTTGGTTGGGTTGGTTTGCTTCTTGTTTGTGATAGGTTTTCACTTTGGCCCAGGCTGACCTGGAACTCTGTAGCCAAGGCTAGACTTGAACTCATGATGGTCCTCCTGTCACAGCCTCCCAAGTGCTGGGATTATAAACGTAAACCACTGCCCAGTACGTCCTGAGTTTTAATACATTCGTATATACCATGTTCATATCTCACTGGTGTGATCTGGACCATTCTTCATGTGTACTATGGGACATTTAACAACAAACCCTTTAGATGCCAATTGTACCATGATCATGTGCCCACACCCCATCACACATGATTGACCAAAACATCCCTGGAGGGAAAAGTCACCACTATCAAGTTCGGTTTAGGAAGTTAAGATAGGAGACTTGGGGAGAAGGCTTATTGAGTACTTGACCCCAGCCAAGCATGATGGTACATGTTTATAATTCCATCACAGGAAATCCCAGAGACTCATTGGCTTAACTAGTCCAGCTGATTCAGAGTGAATCCTAGGTTCAGTGAGAGACCTTGTCAAAAGAGAGAGAAAGAGAGAGAGAGATTGAGGCAAACACCCAACATTGACCTCTGGCCAACACATATGTGCCCATATACATATAAACATACATACACTGACCTGTAAAGTTAAGATAGTATAGTATTCTGATTATTTTAAAAATTCTTTTTTTTTGTTTGTTTTTTCGAGGTAAGAACTCCCTCTAGCCCAGGCTGGATCATATAAATGGTATTACATCTACATATTCTTATACAGCCTTCTCTGTTCATTGGACATCGTCCTTTGAGTTTTCTCCATGGAGATCTGGTTCATTTATTCTGGCTGCCCATATAATAGTTTTATTTAATAAAAACACTTATTATTTCCATACTTAGGTACTTAGGAGCAATTAAATTTCTAAAATATTCGTACTGTAGTCATTTCACTCTTGCTACTTAATTCTTACTAATACTTCTGATTGTAGTGATACCACAGAGCACTCTGGTTAACGAGCCCTTCACCATGCACAGCCACTGAGAGGTGGGGTGTCTGCATTTGTATCCTCAATACTAGTGCCGTAAACGTCTCTTCAGATATTCACTGACTGAAGGTTTCCTCCACTGTAAATTGTCTGTTTATAGTCATCACCTGCTTTGTTTTTTCTCCTTGGTGAGCTATATATACTGTGGGTATTCTTGTCAGGTACACGGTCTTTGTTTTTTCTCATTGGTGCACTATATATACTATGGGTATTCTTGTCAGGTACATGTAAACATTTTGTCCCAATCTGGAGTTCATCTTCCAACTTTTGTTTTAGTCAACAACTGAACTTTTTTTTTTTAAGCAGAGAGAGACTGTGAGTGAGTATGGGCACACTAGGGCCTCTTGTTGCTACAAATGAATTCCACTTTGTACCTCTGGCTTTATGTGGGTCCTGGGGAATTGGACGCCTGGCTGAATGGCTTGCAAGCATTTAATAGCTGAGCCATCTCCCTAGTCACTGAACTGTTTTGTTTGTTTGTTTTGTTTTTTGAGGTAGAATCTCGCTCTAGCCCAGGCTGAACTTGAATTCACTTTGTAGTCTGAGGGTGGCCTCAAACTCATGGAGACCCTCCTACCTCAGCCTCCCAAGTGCTGGGATTAAAGGTGTGCACCACCTCGCCTGGCAGCCATCTTTTTCAATGTGATTCATGCTTTATATTTTTGTTTCGGAACTCTTTTCTGATCCCAATGTGACATAAAAATATTTTCTTCTTCTAAAAATTAATAATTTTGCTTTCCATATTTGAGTCATTAGTCTGTGAAACTTGTTTTGTGTGCAGTGTGATATAAAAGTCTAAACTTGACTTTTCTCACTGTTGTGTCTTTGTTTTCCACTTTTTGTTGTTGTTTCTTCCAAATCTTTATGACAAAGTCTTCATACATAGCCCAAGCCTGCCTGAAACTTACTTTGTAGCCAAGCTATCCTCCAATTTGATCCTCCCCCTCAGCCTCCTGGTGCTGCTGGGATTGATTACCAGTGTCACACACACCTGACACCTCATTTCCTGATATTTGTGTCCAACTTTCCATTTCTTCTTTCTACTCAGTATTAGATTGTTACTTTCTTGAACTTCATAAATTGGGTGTACTTTTTAATTTTTTGCCATCTCTCATTGAAATTTGGTGCTTTAAATTGCATCAACCATTTAATTATACTCTATAAACTTTGATTAAATAATAATCTCTTATTATTCACTTTAGATGTTTCTTGTGATTTTTTTTTTTTTTTGCATTGCTTTCCAAATGTACATGTGTTTGTTTTGTTTTACCGGTCATTTTGATGTTGATTTCTAATATAGCTGCATTATGGCTAGAGAATATAGTCTTACAATGTTAGTATTTATGGATATTTCTTATAAGGCATAGTTCACAGTTATAAATTTTGGGTCTATAATAAATGCATATTCTCTGTATATGCCCACATGACATATTTGTTCTCTGTTGTTTTTTGGTTGTTACATCGAGTCATGTACTAAAAATTGTCCGCTTTCTTTTAATCCTGTCAATTTTTGTTTCCTGTATTTTGATGCCATCATATTTCATAAATGTATAATGTTGCTCAATCAGATTCATCCCTCGTTGTGCCTATTTTGTCCTTGTTATCTATTTGTTCACATGAATAAAGCAATATTAGCTTCTTAGTGATGTGCTCATACTTCTTTTTCCACCTATTTTTTAAAAATATATTATTTTTTTATTTGTGAGCAGAGAAAGATACAAAGGGCATGCCAAGGCCCCTTGCTGCTGCAGATGAACTCCAGATGCGAGCACCAATTTCTGCATCTAATTTCACCCCGACAGCAGGCTTTGCAAGCAAGCACCTTGAACCACGGATCCATCTCTCTAACCCTCTTTCTCCATCTCTTTACATTGACTTATTTACTGTGTCTATGTTTCAGTCAGTTGTGAAAAGATGGTTAGAGGGCTTTCAGTTTCCCTTGCTTTTCTTTCCAAATCTAGCTGGGTTTTTTTTTTTTTTAATTGTCCATAATGAGTTACATTATTTAGTGGGCAAACAATGAGTTGTTATCCCCAATGCCTCCCCTCCCCCATCCCCAATCCGCTGGATATCCTCCTCCATGGGTCATCTGGATCAGTCCTTGTGACGGGACCATGGATAGCCTAGTATTCAGCCAGGTTCGCCTGGCCCTGGTATGTTGTCACTGAGGGGTGGAGCTGGGTTATTTTTATAATAGCTTCATCTTAAATTTTCCTTGCATATCTTTGTGTTTTTAGAACTTCTGATTTTATCATGGTTTTCAAGTCTAATTAAGATTTGTGCTCATTCTTGCTGATAAAAGGATAAAGGGTATCTCATTATGGATTTTGTAATTTGAGATTCTGGCCTTACTAGAGCTTTATCTGTAAATCCTACATGCCAGAACCAGTTTGCTGTAACTGTTTAGGAGTTCTGAGACCCATATGTACACATAATGTAACTTGAACCCTCAATTTGCCTCCAGTTCTCCACTTCCCAGGCAGGACCAGGACTCTTGCTCTGCCTCTGAGGAAGTTAGACTTTGAGGTATGCTGGGGATCAAACCCAGGGCCTAATGCACACAAGGTGAATGTTCTACCATGGAGCTATACCCCAGCTTGGATGAGTTCTCTTATTCTTGTTTCACATAGGTTGCTGCCAGCCAAAGGGGGCTCCTTTAAGGAGATCATTGAGCTCCAGGTCACTGCCTCTTCCAAGGCCAAGTGGCTCTGGGTGATGGGACCCATGCTCACCCTACATCTAAGTATTCCATCCAGCACCCTTAAGTCTTCCTAAGTATGAGGATTTTCACTTATTTTAGTCCATAATTTTGTTACAACTAGAAGAAATCTAGAAATTGGAATTTTAAATAAATTCAAAGGTTAGCACATAGCTAAATCGGGATTTTTTAAAAAGCATCATTCAGTCCATTTTTCTTCTCATTTGAAGTGGGAAGTGATAGTACCATCCGTGTTGGGTGTCCACAGAGCCTGCTAGCTTCTGAGCTTCCACCTGCAGTCTCCTTCCCTGAGGATACCCAGGACCAAACACGTGGTAGTGGAGGGAGGGGAAGCATCTTGAAGAGCTGAGGGAGAACACTGCCCTATGCTTGCCTCCTGACCATGTCTTCTCCCAGTTGCCCTGTAAAGCCTGAGTTCCTAAGAGGTGACCACTATGGGGACAGAGTTGGGCTGAGGTTGGTGACAGGGGTGCTTTTTCTCTTCTGTGTCCCGATGGCAGGTGCTGATTTCATGTGTCGAAGGAAACTTGGGATTTGAATTGCTTGCCTGTAGCAGAGGAGTGTGACCTTTTATCTCCTGCCTGCCACAGCTCCTCCTGCATCACAGAGGCTCTGTGCCTTTTCTGATGACATGTGTTGCTGTCTTCCTAGGGAGGAATAATCAACTGGAATCGGCTTTTCCCTCCTTTACGTCAGCGCCGAAATGTCAACTATCAGGATGGTCGTCGGTCTGAGCAGCAAGCACCCCCTCCCCTGGAGGTGTCCGAGGAGCAGGTACACAGTGACACCTGTATCATCCTAACACATAGTGCAGGCAAGCTCGATTCTGAGAGAGATCAAGCATGTTGACACACAGATTCTGATGGCAGCATTGGCTACTGTGGGATTTATGGGAAGGAAGAAAGCATGATTAGGGGGAGGGGCAGAATGCATAGCTTAAAATCTACTATACTTTATATATATGTGCAAAAAACTAGTCAGACCAAATGTAATCCTAGCACTCAGGAGGCTAAGGCAGAAGAATTTTGAGTTTCAAACTAGCCTGTGATAAATAACAAGGCCATCAACAAAGCAAAAAGGATAGGAAGGGGATGGAGAAATGGCTTAGTGGATAAGGCATCTGCTTACAAAGCAGAAGAATCCTAGTTAATTCCCCAGTACCCACTTAAAGCCAGATGCACAAGGTGATACATGTGTCTGGATTTCTTTTGCAGTAGCTGGTGGCCCTGGCACGCCCATTCTCTCTCTTTCTGCCTCTCTCTCTCTCTCTCTCTCTCTCTCTCTCTCTCTCTCTCTCTCTCTCTCTCTCTCTCTCTCTCTCTCTCTCTCTCTCTCTCTCTCTCTCTCTCTCTCTCTCTCTCTCTCTCTCTCCCCTCTCTCAAATAAATAAAATGTTAAAAAAAGAAAACCAGCTACAGCCAGGTGTGGTAGCGCACACCTTTCAAAAAAACTAATAATTCAAAAAGGATAGGAAGGAGGTTGGTTACCTACAAAGGGTAGAAGCAGAGAGGAAGGCAGGAAAGAGCATTGCATCTTTGTGTGCTTTTGACAGTTACATTTAAAGCATGTTCACGTTTTACATATCCAAGAAGCAAGTCAACAAGAATGGGAACCATCATGAAACTTAAACAAATGATCCAACCATATTTCAAATGAATAGCATAATCATGTTAAAGGGAGAGAGATTGGGACTGGGGAGATGGCTCAGCAGCTAAAGGCACTTGTTTGCAAAGCCTGCAGGCCTGGGTTCAGTTACCTAGCACCCACGTAAAGCTAGATGCAAAAGGCTGTGCATGAGTTGGGCATTCATTTGCAGCAGCAAGACTCTGGAGTGCCCATATACAAACACACACATAACACACATGCACATAAACAGATGAATAAACATATTTAAAAGGGGAGATATTAATTTTAGTAACTTTTAAGCATAATATGCCTTGGGTCTGAAGATTTAAATACTTGGAAACACATCTTGAGTTTTTCTTCACAGGTTATTTTTCATAGTGACACAGTGACAATTCTGATATGTCTTACCTATTGTAGGTTTGACAGATGAAGAAATAGGTTGGTCTTACTGTGGAAAGGACAAACCAAGGCTAGAACAGGGGAAAGCTAAGAAGACCAGGGAGGGTTGAAGTCAGCAGCATCAGAATAAACTGGTGACCTGTGTGTATATGTGTATGCCTGTGAGCATGCGTGCCTGTGTGTGCTCATTCATGGGCCCACGCTTTGGCTGAAAGGGCTCAGAATTAATGAGCACACCTACTGCCCAAATTTGGTTTAGAAATATTACCCCACACCCTACAATGAACCAGGCCTCTTCATAGATCCCAGTCCAGGGTGGGAGAGGTGACTTGCCACACAAGCATGAGGACCCCAGAACCTGTGTTCTGGAGAGGCAAAGCCAGGCAATCCCCAGGACTTGGTGGCTAGCTAGTTGAATCATTGAGTCCTGGGTTCAATGAGAGATCCTGTCTCAAAACCATGAGGTGGAGAGCAATTTAGGAAGACTTCTAATGTTGACCTCTGACTTCTACATGCCTGTACACTTATGTGCCTGCACACACAGATAAGCACACACAAAAGAGAGAGTATGAGAATGAGGAAGGAAGGAATAGGAAAAGACGGAAAGGAATGAGAGATCGGGATGGGGAAGATCGATTCCATACCAGGTTAGGAAGGTACAAAATAACCCTGGACTGGGATCTCTAAAGAGGCCTGGTTCATTTCAGGGTGTGGGGATATTTCCTAACCAAATCTGGGCAGTAGGTGTGCTGAGTAGTAAGAAAGTTCTTCCAGAGCCAGCTGCAAGGTCACATTGGCCAGATCTAGGACAGTGGTTTAGTATACACAGGCAGGAGTATTCTATGGGGCATATTGATGTTGATGGGTAAACATTTACATAAATACAATTGCAGGAGAAAGAAAACATTTTCCTCTAGTGGAAAGTCACACACTGTAGAATGATGATAATATCTGAACGGTCATAGTTTTGCAACCACCATAGTACAGATCACTTCAGGGAAGAAGTGTCAGTATATGAAGACTGGGCTCTACGCACTCCTAAGTATCTCCCTGTCTGCAAGTTACCCTAAGGGAAGCAGTGAAGGAATGGGACACCACCTTGACCAAAATGAACATCGCCAGGCATTGTCTTCACAGCTGGAAGCAAAGTGCCAGTTGTTAGTCCACTCAAAACACAGAACTCCACCCAACGAGGGACTTTCTGTAAAATACTTGGCCTGTGTCCTTCAAAATACCACTGTGACAAAGTGCTCCAAGCTGGCGATGAGGGAGCACCTCCTGGGTGGTCTGTGTGATCCTGGGCTGAGTTCACGTGGGAAAATAAATTTCTGGTGACAGGCTGTGTTCAGATCACTAGATGACATTGGATTGTAGACTGGATGGTCATTTTAAAGTTACATTCCGGGATGCCATAGCTACACTGACAGTGGAAGGAGCTAGGATTACTACCAGCGTGCACCAGAGTTCATCTGTCCCACCTCCTTTAGAGAACTAGACAAACTTCAGCCCAGAGATAAGTCTAAGTTGGTATGTGACAAAAAGCAAGATAACGCTCCCAACCCCATGAAGGAAATGTCAAGATTCTGTGATATTATTGTTTACTCCACAAAGCAGTGAGTCAGGCTCTTCAGGACACCTAGCAAGAGGAAGGATCTCTTGGTTCTGGCAGTTTGGTGGGAGAAGTGTCAAAAGGAGAGCAAGGAAGCCGGGCGTGGTGGTGTGCACGTCTTTAATCCTAGCACTGGGGAGGCAGAGGTAGGAGGATTGCCGTGAGTTCAAAGGCCATCCTGACACTACAGAGTGAATTCCAGGTCAGCCTGGACTAGAGGGGGACCCTACCTGGGGGGGGGGGGAGAGCAAGGAGAATGTGTGTACTTGAAGTCTGTAGGTTGTTTTGTATTTAAAATGTATCACTTTTCCTTGATCCTCCCAATACAACAACAGCGAGGTGAACATGTTATCAGTATCAGTTTAATATCTTTTAATTCTTCCAGGCTGTATTGAGAAGCACAAAGTCATGGGAATTTGCCTCCCTTGTTTCCTCAGTTGTGTGCCTGTGCAGTTCTATTGCTTTCTTTCATTTTCTAAATACTGCTGGTTTTTTTTTTTTTTTTTTTTTTTGTGTGTGTGTGTGTGTGTGTGTGTGTCTTCATAGTCCTAAAAATGCAAATGCTGCCATCAGGGTTCTCACAGGCATTATGTGTACTGCACACTCTTGGCACCTCGTTTTAAGCACAGAAGAGACTTCTAGTTTTAACTGACAAACGAGAAAAACATATTTAGTATTTGAGAATCTAAAAACCAGGGTCTCTATGTCGTCCCTCTCATAGTCTTCCTGCTTCAACCTCCTGAGTGCTGGGATTGTAGGCATGCACTACCACAACTGCCTGAGAATCTAAATCTTTTTTTTTGTTTGTTTGTTTGTTTTTCGTTTTCGAAGTAGGGTCTCGCTCTAGTCCAGGCTGACCTGGAATTCACTATGTAGTCTCAGGTTGGCCTTGAACTCACAGCAATCCTCCTACCTCTGCCTCCTGAGTGTTGGGATTAAAGGCGTGCACCACCACGCCCAGCTCTCGAGAATCTAAATCTTGATAGATTTCTCTGCTCTCCTTTCGTCTCCTCTCTTCTCGTCTTCTCTCCTCTCTTCTCGTCTTCTCTCCTCTCCTCTCACCTCAGGCCTTCTCTCTGACATCTTCCAAAAACCTCTGAAAGCAGAGCTCTCAGTAATGTGAGGTACGCCTTGTATTTAGAGTTGAGTGAGAACTCACTGCTTGGGTGCCTCACGTGGTGTCTGGTTTCCCTGGTGAGTGGTGAGCGCCTGAGAGCTGGGCCAATTCAGCCTCTTTTCCCTCACACAGACAGAGCCTGCTGCACACTGTGCCCTGCGTGCTTGTGGGCTTCCCTTTCAGAGCAGTGTTTCCACTAAAAGATGTACTAGAGAGGGTGCTGGCAGGTCACCCCATGTCCAGTTCTGGTGATTGGACATGTGTTTCCTAGCAACATCAAAGGTAGCTTTGTTTTAATAAAGTGTTGGCAGTCAGAAAATGAGTCCATCTTTACTGGGGTGCCCAATCCAGGGTGCTCTAGAAGATGTAGGCATGGAGCTCAGGATATGCCTCTTGCTGATCCTCAGCCCTGAAGCAGAGGGCCAAAGATGGAAAATAGCCAAGAACCACTCATACAGCTGGGAGGTGCAAGACAGTCTCAGGCAGGATTAGACTGGGAACGAAGAGCTGTGCTCGGCACTGGACCCACCAGGGACCTCGAACCACTGAGTGGCAATGCCGGGGCTGACAGGAAGCAAAATGGTAGCACTTGGGTTTTAGTGGTGGTGGGTTTTTTGTGGAGTGTTTTCTGGGTTTTGTGTTTTGTTTTGTTTTGAGGCAGGGTCTCACTCTAGCACAGGTTCACCTTAAACTCAGAGTGATCCTCCTACCTCAGCCTCCTGAGTTTTGGAATTGTAGGTGCCCAGCCCCTGCCTATCCCTGCCATCCAAAGGCAACCATGCTGTGGACAGGGTGATGCCACGTTAGGTAGGCATCACATCTACAAGCACAGAATTTGGGAAGTAAAAACCCAAAATACCATTTGTTTTTGACACCCATAGCTAAAGGGAAGTTAAAGAAAACCACAGTCTTTGTTGAGAAAACCAGACAGTTGTCACTGAGGGTGTGAATCTCATTAAAATGTGTCCCACTTCAATTGTATCAAAGAGGAGTTGAGTTGTAAATAAAATATCAAGTAAGAATTGAGTCAGGGTTATCTTGAGATGATAGAAAAAAAAATGTACATTTCCCATTCATGGAAAATGCTTAGCATTTGAAGAAGAGGGAAAGGAAAACTAGTGAGGATTTGAGGATTTGTCTCCTCTGTAGGGTTTATTTTCTCCTCATCAGTGTGATCTTTTGGGAAACCCCATGGAGAAGCACACCCCACCTTGTGCCTAGAGCGCTGTCAGCTGACGGTGACTGTGCCCTTTGATGCACTGGTTCCTATCTGAGCTCCCGTCTGAGGGCCACTGACACCTGATGGAAATTCAGTCTCCTCCCTGGGGGAGGGGGAAGAGGTTCTGGACACAGCACAGATCAACCCAGGGTGGAAGTGAAGCAAGGCTCCGCCATGGCTGCCACTCCAGACACCCAATGACGTCCTTTGATCCGGTTGTCTTGGGTCCTTTCCTCTGAAAAGTCACCAGGGAAACCAAGCACCACCGTTACATTTGGGAAGCTTGAATATCTGTGAATAGTTGTAAAAGACAGAAAAAGAGCTGGGTGACTGGAGATGTAACTCATTTGGCAGAGCGCTTGCCTACCATGCATGAAACCTTGAGTTCAGTCTTCAGAAGGTCAAGGTCATACTTGGCTAAATATGTGAGTTCTAGGCCAGACTGAACTACACAAGACCCCGATCTCAAAAAGAAAAACCCAAACCAAAAGAGCTGGGTGCCTCACCTCATGCCTGTAACCTCAGCATTCAAGTGGCTGAAGCAGGAGGATTGCAGCAAGATCAAAACCAGCCTTGGCTACCTAGTGAGTTCAAGGCCATCTAGGACTGACTACACAGAGAGGCCATGTCTGGGGGGCAGGGGGAAGGGACAGGAGCAGAGTGCCCTGCTTGGACATTAGCCAACTATAGCTGGTTTCTAAACAAAATTAAGCAAAAGGTTAGACTATAATTCACTCTGGGCTGATGTTTTGTGTTGAGGATTTTAGACGGAACTTTTGTGGTCCTGGAACAGGAGGAATTGTGCTCACTAGACTCAGAGGTGGAGAGCAAACGATTCATCATCCTTCAGGAAAGGCTTTTCAGAAAACGCCACAGGACATTTTGTAAACTGTTTTCCAGGCTGCTGCCAACCCCCAGAACTGATTGAGATGCCAAGAGTGTGTGGTCTAGCTGTTGGCTCTGCTTCCATTGGAAAATGTATGTTGCCTCATATCCTCCATGAGTCTTCCTCACTCTGTGCATTGGTTGTTTTCCCCAGAGGACTGTCAGGACTTAAGGAACTCACACCACTAAGCCCGCCCAACTTCACCTTCAGCCCTTGGTTAACCCAGACTGAGCCACTGTGTGTGAGGAGAGACTGACCTGGGCCCACACATTTCTCTCAGTAAAGCCAGACAGTGGTGGGGCTCCACACCAGCACCCACTCACTGTAGCTCCTTGGCAAGTCCAAAAACATACCAGGTCAGTCAGCAATGCAAATGCTCATCAGCTCTGAAGAACACATAAAGACTGAAACCAGCCCTGGCCAAAGGGTCCTGGTGGCTGGCCACAGAGCCTGGAGCGCCTGCACACTGCCCTCCAGTTAAGGCCTGTGAAAAGCTCAGCTCACTTGTCCAACCAGCCCTGAGTGTATGTGGTTGCTCATGTCTGTCATTCTACTACCAGACATTGCTTATAGAACAGCCTGACCGTTCCTGACCCTAGGGACCCCACGCAGTGTTGCCTGCCATTGGGCCGTGGCATCTTCTTCAGTATCTTCAGAATTCCAAGCCTCACTCATTGTCAGTGGGAAAAGGCAGTGTCGGGTGGAAGCAGTGACCAAACACTCCTACTGGTTGGGGCTCATATTCTGTCTTACAGATTAGTGTCATGTCTTGCCAACCCCTAAAACTGTTACAAGACAGCAGATAGATGTGCTTCTACTGGGCATGTACAGAACAGCAGGCTGACCTCACTGGGCCTCAGGTACTGAGACTGACGAGACAGAATAGTGAAGGGCACCTCTTCCAAGCTGTTCCAAGCGGTTGAGAGCAGGTTGGTTGTGGGGCCTTGGAATCTCATTCATAGATGGCACACACCGAGAAAGTGGGGCTCCTTAGCTTGCAACCACGTTAGATGCTTCAACCCACAGTTGGAAATATCTAGTCAGACTGCCTGCCTCCATCAGGCACGTTTCCCCTCCTCATGACACCTGTCCAACACAAGTGTCCTACTTGGACTTACGGGGATGGGGGAGCTCGAGATTAGCAGATGACTTTGCAAATGTCAAAAAGATTGCTGTGGTCTGAAGGCACCATACTGTTGACAACAGTATGTCACAGGATGTATGACAACACCTCAGTTTAAGAGGCATGTCAGTGGCCTGTGGAATGGGTAGCACTACAAAGTGGAAATGGGTTAAATATGTTGATTAGTCACTGAACACAGTGGAAGATTTTTCAGGAGTTCCAGGCTCTGTCTTCTATCTGGCCTGTTGGACATTGTCATCAGTAATAATTCCAGCAAAGTTTAGCATCTGCTAAACATATGCAGGAGAGATACAGGCTTGAGGGAGATGATTAACAACAGAAATAAAATTGAAAGAATTTGTTTGGATTAGCTAGAAAACAGGCAGAGAGGTGGACAGTTCTGTATATAGAAAGTCGAGGTAGAATTTGAGAAACCAGGCCTGAACATTCCAAGTGAAAATCTCAGGTTTTCAGTAGGCTCTAGCTGACCTGGCCACACCAGTGTGGTGCAGCCCCCTGCATAAGGTCATGTGTGTGTGCACGAAATATGCCCTCGTCAGCCTGTGCCCATGGGGCTGCATTCTGTTCTGGCACCATGTTTGCAGATGGTGCATGAAAGAGAACATGGCGGAAAGGATTGGGCTGGAAAGGCTGGATCCTGAAACGGTGCTATGGTTTGAGCATGAGATCTCCACACAGGCACATCTACTAAAGCAGAGGTATCCATCCAGGGCACTATTTGGGACATGATCCATATGCTCAGCTCAGTGCACTCCATAAATTCAGCCCTAGTAGCCCAGGAGAGGCCAGTGAGGCCCCAAGGACTTGTAGTCATGAGAGATGTGGAAAGGCCTCAAGATACAGTGGATAAAAAGGAGTCACAGGCCAGTAGCAAGGGGAAGAGCCCCAGGCAGAGGCAAAGGGGGAGCTGGGTGTTGGCAGAGAGGAGGAGTTGAGAGAGAAGAGTTGCCCTCACACCTTCCTAGCACGTCACCCAGAGTTGCTTTTTGCCACTTTAGAGCTAGAATTTTCCACCTGCATCTGCAGAGCGATCTCATGTCCTGCTTCCATGGAGCAGTGAGTGAAGACGGGAAAGGGGAGGCTTTCCTTGGGAGAGAAAGGAAATGGAAGATTGCCTCATTCTTCTCACACGATAGAGCTGAGCTAGAATCGCCCATGCCACCACCTCACATGGGCTCACCTGGACCAGTCCTGCCATAGCACAGATAGAGCTCACGTGGCTCCTTCGGCCACAGTGAGAACCGGGGTCTCCATGTGCCCTGGGTGCATGGAGTGGACAAGGCCATGGAAGCTGCAGAAGGGCACCTTCACTTTGGACACACATAAGCTCAACAGCAGCCTGGGCAATGTTCCTTCCTGTGTGTCCTGTTTCCACCTAACTCTTACTCCAAACCTCTCTGGGAAGGAGGATTCTGCCTGAAGGTGTCTTGGGGTTCCCTCCACTGCCTTGCACCTTCTTGCTGGCACCTCTCATTATGTAGACCCTGCCCACATCTGCCCCTCCTCTACCACTGTCATCTTTGTACGTGGCCTTCAGAACGAAAGTTTAGTTACTGGGACCTCAGGTCAGCCCAAAATGCCTCTTTCATGCCTATAACATCAAAAAGGTCAGCATTTATAAGAATATCTTTAATCAGTGTATACTATGTGTCAGTTTGTCATGTATATTGAAATAAATTCGTCAATTAGCTAGTTTAGAGCAGTATCTATTTTGTTATCCTTCTTGGTTTTTGAGACAGGGCCTCATGGAACCCTACCTGGCCTACTCCATTCCTCCTGCTTCCAGGCTTACACCTCCACTTCCAGTTTGTAATCCATCCTAACCAGGAAAGTGGGTCACAGTGAAGCCTGGGTAATCCCCGAGCTTCAGCACTGGAGGCTGCTGCACTCACAGAACCAGCATTCCTGTTGCTCCTGCTCTGTCTGGGGCTTTAGGGTTCCTCTTACCCCGGGTTGCTACCCCTGGTTCAGCCTTCCTTACACATGGTGGCTGCTGCTTACAGAGGACACAGGTGTCGTGCAGGACTCAGCAAATGCTGCCACTTAGAGAAGAGAAAGTCACAGGCTGAGAGATGCCAGGGCCAAGAGCAAAGCATGGTCAGTGGAGAGGGAGTCTTGGAGAATGAAGTGACCGTGGTGCAGTTACATGTGTGTGAATGCCCCCCCACCCTCACCAGGCTGTCTTCCCTCTGGGACCACAGCTGCACACAGCTGTGTGAACAGAGGCGGGTCAAAGTGATTTCTACAGTGTGCTCCATAGCTGCTCCCACACCTGATCTACAGCCCTCTCCTATACCTGCTCTCACACCTGATCTACAGCCCTCTCCTATACCTGTTCTAACACCTGCTCTATAGTCTTCTCCTATACCTTCTCCCACACCTGATCTACAGCCCTCTCTACACCTGCTCTCACACCTGATCTACAGCCCTCTCTATACCTGCTCTCACACCTGATCTACAGCCCTCTCCTATACCTGCTCCTACTTTGTCTCTTGGACCTCAGAACCAGAATTCCTTGTCTGTAAAGTGAATGTGACAGTCAATTTTGATTGAAGCCCACCTCTGGAGTATCTGTAAGGATGTTTCCACAGAATGAACTAAGGTGGGGGTCCTCCCTGAATGTGAATGGCACCATCCTATGTGTCGGGTTCTGTCATAGTCAGCCACACGCTGCTGGGATGAATCTCCAAACCAGACACAATTTGGGAGAGAAAAGTATTTATTGAAGTAACAGACCTAGAGGAAGTTAAGGAAAAGGCTGGCTCCCTTTCACAGAAGCAAGCAAAGAGAGAAACCCACCACCAGCACCTCAAGCAAGCACACTGTAACACACAAAAATTCACAAAAAATGCAGGCCTGCCAGACTGGGGTTCTGGCTTTTCTTTTGCATATCTATCCCTAGTATTTTGCATCCAATTTAGAAAGGGTGTCATGACCCCAGGAGGCCAGACCAAAGTGACATTTCCTCTAGCCAGAAGGCTGAAGACAAGTCACAATTATAATAAATTCTATTGGGGGACATTTACTCAAAACTACCACAGGCTCCTTGACTGAATCAAGGGGAAAGGAGAGATCCTGCTGAGCACTGGCATGCCCCATGTTGTTTTCTGGTCCTCTGAGATGGAGGCTTCCTCACCATTGCTTGTTCTGCCATGAACTGCACCGTCCTTCCCACCGTCATTACTCTGTCCTTCCAAACTGTGAGTCAGAATCAATCCCTTCCCCCTAGGAGTTGCTATTTCTGAGGAACTGGGTCACTCCAACTAGAAAAGTCACTGGCACATTGAGGCTTAGATGAGATTATATATATATTCTGGCTCCATGTAGTAAGAACTGAAAAGTTTACCTTGAATGATCTTTGGTTTTTCCTGGAGACAGTGTCATGTAGCCCAGGTTTGCCTTAAGTTCATCATGGACCCAAGGCTGTCCTTGAAGCCCTGATTCTCCTGTCTCCACTTTCCCGCTCTGGAGTTCCCCTGGTGCATCGCCAGGACCAGCCCTATCACTCTTCTCTTCTAACAGTAGTGTCACGCTGGCATGGAAGTTAACTGGCTTGATCCTCCCTCCAGACCTTCCCTCAGGCTTCTGCTCTCTGTTTGCAGGTGGCTCGGCTCATGGAGATGGGATTTTCCAGAGGGGATGCCTTGGAAGCCCTGAGGGCTTCAAACAATGACCTCAATGTGGCCACCAACTTCCTGCTGCAACATTGATGGCGAGTCTCCACCCCCACCAGCCTGAGGACCAAGCAGACCCAGCCCAGACCTTTCTGAAGGAGAGGTGGTCCCACCACACTGTCCTTAGCTCCAGGATGGTTACTGTTGTCGTAGCAAAACAAGTTTGCCATTAAATTAGCATGTATTTTCTATCTTTATTTTTTTATTGGGCACTTCTCTAAGTTTGGAGATTCATCGCTCATTTGTGATGTGTTCAGACGCATTAAAATTGCAGATTTCTGCAAGCAGTTCAGCACTCCATCTGCAGCTGGCTATTGTACCGTTCCTGTGCTGCAGCGCGTTGCAACCTGAGGGGCGAGTGACTGACGTCACACCACGTGTTATGACTTTTTGTTGTTATTCTTTTTCCTGAGACTTGAGTTCCCAGCTCAAGGGTGGGCAGCATCCGCCAAGCCTCGGTGGTGATGAGGGAGAAGCAGAAGCCCAGCCCCTCCTGTCTAGGGAATCTGTCACAACGCCTTCTTCCCATTTCCATTAAAAATGACAGCGATCCAGTACTTACTTGAGGTTCTGGAATGTCTCATGATACTTACTAGGGTTTATTTTGCTTAAAATATCCAGACATGGCCACTCAGGCCAAGGCATAACGTGGAACAAAGAGAGGAGTCTTTCAGGACCTGACCAGAGACCCCAGCTCTACCCAGCCCTGTCCCCTCCATAGGGCTCTCCTGCCAGCCCTCTGCTCTGGCAGCAGGTTCTCCTTGGAGGCTCAGGTGGGGTACGGGAGGAGCCCCCTTGGAGCGAGGACAACCTGGGAACAAGTTGACTATTGTGGAAACCAGCATGTTCCGCAAGCAAGCTCGGTGTGTCAAATTGATGCAAACTTAGGTGTGCGACATTACAATAAAGTTTTTAATGTGTTTTACTTCCCAGTGGTTTTCATTCGACATCTAAATAAAACTTCATTCTAGGCAGCTCCACTAAGAAGAAAAATAAAGCCAGACTTCTCATCTTCCTTCAGAAGGCTTGGTGCGTTTCTTCTGCAGAGTCACCACTACCAAGGCTGCACCAAAACCAGGAACTTGCAGCCTAGGGCCCTGGTGAGACCCATCAGGCTGCTCAGAGCGGGTTTGCGGTGGCTTTCCACAAGCCAGCACCCTGCTTGGATCTGCACTTCCCTAGTCAGTTGTGAAGAACATGGTGGCCACCTTCATTCCTCAGAGCAAGGCAGGGCCATGACGCTGCCAGGGAAGGAGGGGCAGCCATGTCCAGGGTTCCTTCTCACCTTCCCACAGTGCCAAGCAAAGGAAAATTAAGCCAAAAGCAGTGGCCTCCCATCCCCAGAGGGAGGGCACCGGCCCCTCTGTAAGGACTACAGATTACATATGTAAATTCAAGATGGTTGAGGACTCCCTCTTAAACCCCAGAGTGCTGTCCTGCCCAGGGGAACCTCGTGAGCGTTTATTTCAGTCCAATGGAGAATCCTTTCAACCCTGGGCCCATCCATCCTAAGGTGGCCCATGCCTTTCTACTTTGTCATGCAGCTATAACCTGTTGTTGTCTGTCTGTACCCCCACTCTTCAGACCGTCCCCCACACTGTCTGCCTTTTCACTCTAGGGCATCTTCTCTGCTTTCCTCAGGTGCTATGCTCCTGCCTCCACATAGTGACAGGACTTTAAATACCTGAGAACACCCACACCTCTTGTCAAGATACTCAGAAATCTTTCAGAGACTTCACTTATGATACCCACCAGAGAGGACCATCAGCAAGCCATTTGATCGGGTTTCCTAAGGTCTAGAAAAGACAGGAATTTGTGCAGATAACAGATCAGGCTTGAATTTTCAAGCGAGCAGGTTCCAGATTATAAGATGGGAAAGTGAGGGGGTTATTTCTAATGAATATGCCCTTCTGTAGCTGAATTCCGGATTTGCTGCTGTGTCACGGTGACTGACAGAAGCATCTGAAGAAGGCAGAGTGTGGCTCACAGGTGGACAGCACAGGTGGGTAATCATAGCAGGCAGCAGACCCTAGAAAAGAAGAGGACACCTTTGGTAGTCAGCCACACGCCACTGAGATGAATCTCCAAAACAGGCACAGTTATGGGAGGAAAGGATTTATTGAAGCTCCAGATTCAGGGGAAGTTCCATAATGGTGAAAGAGGCTGGCCCCCTTTCACAGGTCCAAGCAGAGAGAGAAACCCATCACCAGCACCACACACACACAAGCAAAACAGGCAGGGAAGAAAAAGAGAAAATTTCTCCCCCTTTATATAGCCTTAGGGCAGTCTTACAACCCCCTCCCAGAATTGTTAACTTCCTAAATCTCTGGAATTTCCTTCCTGTAGGGCCCTCCCAGGAAATGATATTTGTTTCCCCTGAACCTAACCATCACAGTGCCCCCTACTGAAAGGGCCGCCTTCCTATAAACATTCTTAGAGACCAGGAAAGATTACTAAAAAGGTCAAGTTGTCAACAAAACTTAACCATCACAAATCCACCCCTTATGAACTTAACATCAAACCATATCTCCTTATATCATACTTAATTTCCAGATAAAAACAGTAACAAGATCATAATTCTGCCTGACATGATATAACTATCCCACATAAAATCACAAATGCATAATCTTCCCCCAACACAAGGCAAGCTCCCTTAACTGTGAGTTCTGCAAAATCAAAACAAGTTACATACTTTTAATATATAATAACATAGAGTAAACATTTCCAACTGCTATGAGGCATAACAAGGAGAGACTGGACTAATGCAAACTCACCAACCATTAGGCAAATATCAAACATCTGCAGTTCAAGTCCAATATCACAATCAGTGACTGACAGTCTCTGGATTTTCCAATTCAGCCCCTTTGGCTTGGCTGACTAGCTGGGAAAAACTTCCATCCTGAGCCAACAGCACTCATGGTAGCCCTTGCATAGTCCTGGTATAGCCAAAACATCTTTGGGTCTCTATTGCAAACCATGATCCATCTTCCAAAGGCTGCACTGTTCTATCAGGGACTATACACCCTGCTCCATATACCACATTTCAGCAGCAGCTCCAGGAACCATGTGCACTTCATGACCTATTCCACACATGCATTTCTCATGCTTCCAAAAGCAATACCAGGTATGCAGGACACGGCCATGTTGTTAATTCAGAGACGAAATCAACCTTGAAGAGTAGGTTCCTTCCTTTCAGCTATCTCTGTCCAAAAGAGTTTGCACAGTCTATCATTCAGTCCTTCCTGGGTAGAAACACCTCAGGCATCCTTTCCAATACTTCAGTGTAGAACAGTTGCGCTATGTTGTTCAGAGTTGGTATCAGAGTGTGGGGTGATTTGCTGAGATGAATCTGACCATGTGGATTTTTATCTTCTGGAACTTGTGTGTTGAAGGAATGGACATGGACTTGGTACTTGCAACTGAAGATGCCTTCCAGAGCGGTAAGCCAAGTTTTACAGACTATTCTGGTGAGAATTTGGAAATGCTCAGTGCAGAGAGAATTGCATTTGGAGGCTTGGCTTATGAACTTTCTAAGGGGAAGGAGAGACTGCAGAAAACTTTAAGAAAAGTTTTGTGCCTGGGCCAAGGGGTGGATGTGTCCTACTGCCCATGCCCAGAAAGTTTGACCAAGGCTGAATTTAAGAAAAGGACTGTATGCTTGGCTACAGATATGGGACTGAGATTTAAGATTTGAAATTGGAAAAACCTCAAAGCAAGTTTAACTTACTGGCCCAGAGACTGGCTTTTAATTATGGCCCAACTGTTTACATTGAAACAATGGAGAGATGCCTGAGGTGTTTCCACCCAGCAAGGACAGAAAGATGGACTGTGCAAACTCTTTGGAAAGGAAATCGCTGAAAGAAAGGAATCTGCTCTTCAAGATCACATTTATTTTGTCCCTGAATTAACAACATGGCTGTGTCCTGCATACCTGATACTGCTTTTGGAAGCATGAGGAATGCATGCGTGGAGTGGGTCATGAAGTGCACACGGTTCCAGGAGCCACTGCTGAGATGCGGTATTTGGAACAGGGCGTGAAGTCCCTGATTTGCCAGTAAAGCCATTGGAAGGTGGACATACCAGGACTGTGCAAGGGCTACCATGGAGTGATGTTGGCTCAGGATGGAAGTTTTCCTAGCTACTCAGCCAAGCTGGAGGGACAGAATTTAAAAATCCAGAGACTGTCACTGTGCTGTGAGACTTGAACTGCAGATGTGGATGTTTGCTGATGTTTGTTGAGTTTGCCTTGGCCCTGTCTTTCCTTGTTAGGCCTCATAGCAGTTGGAAATGTTTGCTTTGTGCCATTATGTTAAAAGTTTGTAACTTGTTTTGACTTTACAAAATTTAAAGTTAAAAGACAATCTTAACTTTCAGATAAGACTGTGGGATCTTTAAAGTTAGACTAAACATAATATAGATAATTATAATTCTATTGGGGGCCAGGGGTGGATTGTGGTAGTTTTGAATAAATGTCCCCCAATAGAATTTATTATAATTGTGAATTGTCTTCAGCCTTCTGGCTGGAGGAAGTGGCACTTTGGCCTGGCCTCCTGGGGTCTAGCCCTGAGGTATTTCAAATTGGATGCAAAATACTAGGGATAGATATGCAAAAGAAAACCTGGAACACCAGTCTGGCAGTTCTGCACTTTTGTGAGTCACAGTGTGCTTGCTTGAGGTGCTGGTGGTGGGTTTCTCTCTCTCTGCTTACTTCTGTGAAAGGTAGCCAGACTTTTTCCTTAACTTCCCCTGGATCTGTTAGTTCAATAATAAATACTTTCCTCCCCCAAAGTGTGCCTGGTTTGGAGATTCATCCCAGCAGCGTGTGACTGACTAAGACAGGCTATCTTCTTTAGGAGTGCTAATGTGTTGACAATAGCAACTTCAGGAACCTAAAACCAATCTCTGTGCCAGTGAGTTAAACTTGCTTTGAGTTTTTCCAACCTTAAATCTTAAAGTTCTCAGTTCCATATTGTTAGCCAAACACATCAGTCCATTACTTAAATTCAACCTTGATCAAGCTCTGGGCATGGGCAGTAGAATGCATCCAGCCCTTATAACACAGTTCCAAGAAAGTTCTCTGCAGTTTCTCCTTCCCTTAGAAAGTTCACAAGCCAAGCCTCCAAATGCAATTCTCTCTGCACTGAGCATTTCCAAATTCTCACCAGAATAGTCTAAAAACTTGGCTTACCACTCTAGAAGGCATCTTCAGTTGCAAGTACCAAGTCCATGTCTATTCCTCCAGCACAAAAGTTCAAGAAGACCAAAATCCACACAGTCAGATTCATCTCAGAAAATATCACCACACTTTCTGGTACCACATCTGTCATAGTTAGCCATATGCTGGGAGGTTGAATCTCCAAACCAGGAGCAGTTATGGGAGGAGAGGATTTATTAAAGCTACAGATCCAGGGGAAGTTCCAAAATGTAGAAAGAGATTGGCCCCCTTTTACAGGTCAACCAAAGAGAGAAATCCATCACCACCACCACATACACATAAGCAAAACAGGCAGGGTAAAAAAAGAGAAAATTTCTCCCCCTTTATATAGCCTTATATATAACACAACACAATAGCCTTATATATATCACAACACTGACATTCTTTCTTGGTCTCTACAAGTGTTTTCGTAGGACACAGGTCTGCACACACTATACACACGCATCACATCACACACCATGCCACACATACACACAAAACATAAAGCTAAATACCCATTACCAGCTCTTATTTCTCATTATATAAATAATTTCCAAATGATGACAAGTTTCAAATTATACAATCTCTAAGTTTGGAGTCGAAAAACCACTCCTAAATGAGAAAAACAAATTTGAGAATTCAATTGCTTATGGAAGAGGAGATCTGGGAGAGGGCTGAGGGAGGGACTCTAGGACCCCAGAGCTGCTAGGAATGGCACTTTCTAAAGGAGTGGGCAGAGGTTCTGCTTTGCTGGGATTTTTTTTTAATCTGACACATTTGCTATGTGTACTTTTTTTTTTTAGTTTTTTGTTTGTTTGTTTGTTTTTTGAGGTAGGGTCTCACTCTAGCCCAGGCTGACCTGGAATTCACTATGTAGTCTCAGGATGGCTTTGAACTCATGGCGATCCTCCTACCTCTGCCTCCCGAGTGCTGGGATTAAAGGCATGTGCCACCACACCTGGCTCTATGTGTACTCTTTTACATTATAAAATATTTAGCAAGCCAGGCATGGTGGCACACACCTTTAATCCCAGCACTAGTGAGGCAGAGATAGGAGGATTGCCCCTGGGTTCCAGGCCAACCTGAGACTACATATAGTGAATTCCAGGTCAGCCTGTGCTAGAGTGAGACCTTACTTTGGGAGAAAAAAAAGTTACAGCCCAGGGCTCTACAAGATATTTGGTCTAGAATTTGGGTCATGAACCTGGCCCAGAGAAAAGTATAGTCAAACTATATAGTATACATGTTTCTGTGAACACACATGCCCTGCTCCCATTATAGCTGTGAGGTCAGCTTTACTTTAATGGCCGCTTCAAAGTCTAGAGGACATAGCTCAACTTTCAGTACACATGTCACCTTTGCCTCAAATGTCACCCACACAATGTCAGCACCTTAAGATGCCCTTGGGCACTGAGCCTACCCTATTAGTCACTTTCCTGGTTGCCATAGCAACATAAGGGAGGAAGGATAGATTCTGGCTCACAGTTTGGGGGATCTAGTCCACCATGGTGGGGAAGGCATGGTGGTGCTGCTCTGTGCTCACAGGAGCACAGAGTGAATTCTTGTTACATCTCAGGAGACCAGAAAGCAGAGAAAACTTAGACTAGAAGCATAGCCAGTCTATAACCATTAAGCCTTGTCCCACAACCAGCTCGGTCCCATGTTCAAAAAGTTCCACAATCTCCAAAAAAAAGTGCCACCAGCTAGGGTCTGTGTTCAAACATGAGCTTTCAGCAGATGGTTTGCATTGAAACCATAATACCTACCTGTGGTGGCTTCAGCCAGGTGTTCCCATAAACATGTTCTGAATGCTCAATCCCCAGCTGATGGCAATTTAAGAATTGGAGCCTTGTTGGAGGAGCTGTGTTGTTGGGGGGGGGACTTAAGGGTGTTATAGGCAGATTCTCCTTGCCAGTGTTTGGCACACCTTCCTGCCACTGTTTGCAGTGCTGTGACGGAGGTGATATCTGCCCCCTGCTCATGCCATCATTTTCCTTGACATCCTGGAGTTTCCCCTCAAGTCCATAAGCCAAAATAAACCCATTCCTCCACAAGCTGCTTTTTCTTGGGTTCTTTGTTGCAGCGAGAGAAAGATTGGCTATGACAGATCTGGTACCAGAGAGTGGGATCTGTTGTTGCTGCTAGAACCCTGGTTCTATGGCTTTGGCCTTTTGGAACTGATTTGCAGGAAGAATGTGGAAGGATTTGAAACCTCAACCTAGGGGATGTCTAGCAGTGCTGTGAATATAGCTTGATGGACCTTTCTGGTCAGAGTTGGAAAGACCTGAATGCATTAAGGACTATGGACTGTGAGGTTTGGCTTACAAGGGTGAGAAAGACTGTGCCAGAAGCAGTTTGTGTGAGAGGCTTGCTGCATTCTGCCTGCCTGTGTCCTGAGAACTTGTGCAGGGTTGCTTTGCATGGAAATGGACTGGTGTGAACAGATGGAGATGGCACAGAAAGAAAGGAAATCTCTGGGCTGAAACTGCTGCCTGTTCAGCTGCAATTGTTTGAGAGATGACAACCATTGAGATTGGGCCAGGTGGTCTGCATTGGGACAGCAGGAGGAATGCAGACTTTGAAGTAAGGAGCCTGAGTGCTAAAGGAAGTTTCCTGCTCTTCAAAGTCAGCTTTGTTCCCCCCTGGATTAACAAGTGAGTAGCCCACCTGGTACTATGGAGTATAATAAATGCAGGAAGAGAGGGTCATTGGATGTACAACATGGTTTTGTTTTTGAAAATGGCAATTAACAGTGTGAAGCAGGTGTGTTGGAGTCAGGATCTGCTTAGAGGCCCGATGGATCCATGAGAATGAACTGTAGATTGCAGTGGAGACCCAGTGAATGCCAGGACTGTGGGATGACTGCCAGCACCGGATGGAGTCTTCTGGAACTGTGAGTACCCTAGCTGGAGGGGTGGAATCAGAACTCCAAGAGACCTGTCACTGATTATAGAACTTGGGGTTAGAGTTTGATGCTATCCTGTTTGTTTTGAATCGTGTATTGGTTTAATCTGTTTTTGCCATGCCCAGTGCTATCTTTTGTAGTGTGAATGTTCTGTGCCATTATAGGTTTGGGTTAGTTTTTTGTTTGTTTGTTTTTTGGTATTATGGCTCAGTTGAAAAGAAACATTGTGGGGACTTTTGGAGTTGAGCTGAATGCATTGTATTTTACGTCATGTATGATTGTTAGTTTGTGGGGGCTGGGGCAGGCTGTGATAGTTTCATCAGGGTGTCCCCTAAAAATGAACATGTTCTTAATGCTCAATCCCCAGCCGATGGCATTTTTGGAATTGGAAACTTGTTGGAGCTGTTGTTGGGGGCTGGCTTGTGGAGATTGTAGCTGGTTTCCCCTTGCCAGTGTTTGACTCACTCTCCTGCTGCTGTTGTCCACCTGATATTGGCCAGGAGGTGATGTCCACCCTCTGCTCATGCCATCATTTTCCCTGCCATCATGGAGCTTCCCCTCAAGTCTATAAACCAAAATAAACCCTTTCCTCCACAAGCAGCTTTTATTCTTTGTCACAGCAACAAGAACACTGACTGCAGCAGCACTTTCTCTTCTTCTTCTTCTTCTCTCTCTCTCTCTCAAATAAATTGAAAAAATATTTTTCTAAATGTAAGTCTTGGAGCTGTGGAGATGGCTTAATGGTGAAAGGTGATGCAAAGCCCAGTGGCCTGGGTTCCCACATAAAGCCAGATGTACAAAGTGGAGAATGCCTCTGAAGTTTGTATCAGGAAGCCCTGGTGCATCTATGTTGACTCTCTGGCTCTGGCTCTCTCTCTTTATCTGTGTGTATCTCACTCTCTCAAATAAATAAATAAATAAAAACATAGTTTTTAACTAACTCACATTGGGTGTGGTGGCCCACACCTTTAATCCCAGCCCTCAGGAGGGAGAGGTAGGAGGATTGCCATGAGTTTGAGGCCACCTATGAGACTGCATAGTGAATTCCAGGTCAGCCTGGGCTAGAGTTAGAACTAACCTCAAAAAACTAAAACAATAATAATAATAAATTAAAATAAAATAAAAAAGAACACTGGATTTGAAAACAAAAACTAACTCACAGGGTTGCCACATTTGGAGAGGTATCATGGCGGCCATTCACAGGGTATTTGAGTTGCCTGAGATTGATCTGAGTGTGCCCAAGGGTAGCACTCCTGACCCTCAACCTTACTCCACGAGCATCGCATGCTACAGAAGCTTCCTGGTCTCCATGCCTGTCCCTTACACAGCCATTGGTCAAAGCAAGAAGGAAACTAGTGAATGCACGATGTGGTTTCCTCGTGGAGCGTGGTCAGTCCTCAGAGCAACAATTGTTAGTGGGAGTGTACTTCCTGGAGAAAGCCAAGGGCACTGAGGAACCTCTAAGAAACTCCCTGCTGCCCCCCTCAAAATAGCAGGTGGTTAAAATTCTTGGAGTCATTTTGCACCCCTGCCCCAGCCAATGGCAGAACTTCCTGAGCACCCTGCTTGTTGGGTAGTATTGTCTGTCCTGAGGATTGGGATCCAGGGCCTTGTTCTAGGGCCCTGAGCTTCATGCTTCTCAGTTCTGAGCTCACAAGTGAGGTCAAGGATGCCTGAGACCCCCACTGTCACCCCGATGGCTCTGAATTCACATGGGGTTAATTTGGTAGAGTCAGAGGAAATGGCCATCACAGTTCAACTCCTTAACTAAGCAACGTTCAGAGCAGACCTTTTCCTTCTTTCTTCCTCCTCCCCTTTGCAATGGGGCTCCAAGGAAGTGTGGGGCTTAGAGCTTAGAGAGGGGAGAGATCAGGTGGACTCAGAGACGGAAGAATATCTGGGAAGAGCCAAGTTCAGTAATGTGGGGTACAATGGTCTGAAGTGTAACCTCAAAAGGATGTAAAGAGGCCTTCACCTCCTGTACCTGTGTATGACCATAATGAGTAATAGGTTTAGGTAAATGTCATCAAGGAAAGATGAGATCATTAAAGTGGGCTTAATCCAAGATACTTTGTCTTTATAAGAAAGGTGTGGTGGTTTCAATGTAAAATGTCCCCCATAGCCTCAAGTGTTTGTGTGTTTAAGCTTTCTCCATAGTCCCCAGCTGGTGGAGCCTTTGGGAGTGTCACTAAGGCGGACCTTGGGGTTGATCAGTGTAACCCGCTATGAGCTTAGCTCCCTCTTTCTGCTCTATGGGCTGCTGATGTATGAAGATGTGAGCTAGGGGGGCTGGGAAGATGGCTCAGTGGTTAAAGGCTCTTGCTTGCAAACTCTGACAGTCCAGGGTTTAATTCCCCAGTACCTACGTAAAACTAGATGCACAATGTGGCTCAATTGCCTGGAGTTTGTTTGTTTGGTGTCCAGAGGTCCTGGCATTCCCAATCTGCTCTCTCTTTCTCCCTCTCCTCACAAATAAATAAACAAAAATATTCCAAAAATAAATAAAGATGTGAGCCACTTGCCACACTGTCATAGTCAGCCACACACTGCTGGGATGAATCTTCAAACCAGGCACAATTTTGGGGAGGAAAGTATTTATTGAAATAACAGATCCAGGGGAAGTTAAGGAAAGGCTGGCCCCTTTCACAGATCCAAGTAGAGAGACAGATGCCCAGCACCTCCAGAAGCAAGCAACCAACTCTAACACACTGTAACTCACAAAACAGGATTGCCAGACTTGGGTTCCGGCTGCTGTTTTGCATATGTATCCCTAGAATTTTGTATCCAATTTAGAAATACCTCAGGGCCAGACCCCAGGAGGTCAGGCCAAAGTGACACTCCTTATGGCTGGAGACAATTCACAATTATAATAAACACAATTACAATAAATTCTATTGGGGGACATCTATTCAAACTCACACACACTTTCTCCACGATGATCAAACTGCCCCTAGAAACTGTAAACCTGAAATAAACCCATTCCTCCCATAAGCTGCTTCTAATCAGGTGTTTTGTCTCAGCAAGAAGAAGGTAACTGCTACAAAAGGTAAGTGACATGTGTGACCTGAAATTCCTGAAGCCTACGCTGAAGACTGCCTCTCATTGACTGGTAAGAACATCCTGTTGGGGAGGGCTGGAATGTGGCCCTTCAATAGCCCCTTAATAGCCATTTGTCACCTACCTCTTTATCTGACCTAAAATTTCTTTTGACTATCTGGTAAAGCTTTCTGACTGTAATCTTAGTGTACCCCTGGCTTCCACCAAACCAAAGCTAAGAATGTTAGCAGATATCATCTGAAACCATAGCAGAGATTTCCTCGCCTTGCTATAACCCGCCTACTTAATGTCCCCATCGATGTATTTGATAAAAGCCTTGATTTATGACTGTCTTTTGTTCCATGACTGTAAAAATTCATGTAACCACTTCCACAGTGGAGCATATTACTCAGGGAAACCTGGATCCACGTTCCTAGGCCATGGCCAGTCATATTTGGCTCAGAATAAACTATCTCTTGTTCCTTTTGGAGTGAAAAGCTGTGTTTTACGTTGATGCAAATGAAGACAAGTATCCACAGGGACACATCAGGTGGTGACAGAGGCCAAGATGGGAGTGGTGTGGCTAAAGAAAGGCAAAGATGACAAGCAAGCCACCCACAGCCAGAAGAGATACCTGGGGTAGGTTCTCCCTCACACTTTCAGCCCATGGCCCTTTGCTACCATGACAGAGTTGGACCCAGTAGCCCCCATTTCATCAGCTACTCAGGTCCAAATGAACCAAGTATTTGCATGCCCCAACATGAGCAACAATCACCTCTGAGAACTCAGATTTATAATGAACTTTCTTAGTCTGTGATAATCCCAAAGAACAGAGCTGGGAGCTGAAAGCCAAAAATGCCCTGACTTGTCAATATGCCAGCTTGACTACGAGTCTTTGTGCCATTTTTATCTGTTTTGTTTTTCAAGGTAGAGTCTTGCCCCACCCCCACCAGGCAGGGTCTTGCTCTAGCCCAGGCTGACCTGGAATTCACTATGTAGTCTCAAGATGGCCTTGAATTCGCAGTGATCCTCCTACCTCTGACTCCCAAGTGCAGCCTCCTTGGGACATTTGAAAAGTTTATTTTATTTATTTTAGACTTTTCCTGAGTTTGCTTCTTCCACCAATCCTTTGACCGATTAGGATCTCCCAATCTACATTCAAATTAATCAACCAGGGTCATCCTAACTTGATACCTAATTTATATATGCGTAGGATCCAATCAGGTTCATTCTTAAGATATAAAAGACCTCCTATCCAGAGGTCTACATTGACAGCCTCTTGCAGGACCCTTCCCTGTTGCAGGAGCTGCTACTTAACATTTGCTTCTCAATGAAACTTTGCTTGCTTGTCCTGTCTCAGCTGTCTGTATTCATCATTCTTTGTGATCATGAGACAATGAACTCAACTCCAACTCAGGAAACCAGTAACAACAGCTGCTCTCAGAGCCCAATACAGTAGGCACAAGAGTCAGATGCCAGCCAGAGTCTTACAGGAACTCTGGTCTGCCACACTGGCTCCCAGTAACAGCTTAAAGGAGATGCTGGGTGTTGTAGTCAGCTTCATTTTGCTGGGATGAACTTCCAAACCAGACACAACTTAGAGGAGGATGGGATTTATTTCAAGCATATAGGTCCAGAGAAGAAATTCCATCAGGGGTGGAAGAAGCTGCTTCCTCACATCAAAACAGAGAGAAACAACCAAACAGCTCATGACAACCAAAAGCAAGAAGCAGGGAACAGGCAGCAAACAACAGGAACTCCCAACCATCCCCTCAGCCCTCCAGGGCTCAGAACTCTCTACATAACTTTTGGCTGGAAATCAGATCCGCCCCCAAACACACCTTAGGCCTGGACCCCAGGGTCCCTCCCCAGTGACACCTCCAGCCAGGTGGCTAGAGAGCCAAGCTTTAATAAACACCTGAGTCTATGGGGGACACACATTCAAACTACCACACTGGGGTAGGCGAGGAAAGTGGGGAAGTTATGAGAACATGGGGAGAGAAAGGAGCACCTCCCTCCAGAATCTATTTACTATCTGACCAGCTGGGAGTTAAGAATTCCAGCACAATTAACATCTGCTGTAAAGGTTGTGAATTTAGAGCCAATATTCCTTTTCTATAGAGACATTTCAAATCAGAGGGTTAATATAGCAATGAACCATGCTTAAAGCCTAAGCCTATATGGCCTCCTTTCCCAGTTATAAATGTGAAACTTTCTAGGAACCTCACTAACAAGACTATAAACTTTTGTTTATAATAGAAAACATCTTAGCTTCCGCTGCCATTTTTGTGACCTGGAGTTTCAGTTTGTTAGCTGTGGGCAGGGAGATATAACTCAACACAGCCACTGAGGCATTCCCTTGATTTCGGGACCTCTACTTGGGAAAAGGTGGATCCTTGAAAGGAACTAAAAGCCTGCAAGCCCTTTGTTTCCACAGAGTTAAGTTCCAACCAAATTCTGGCCTCTTTCCTCTATTTCAGTAGTTTTGAATGATATCTTTCTTTTTTTTTTCTTTTTTTTTGTTTTTCAAGGTAGGGTCTCGCTCTAGTCCAGGCTGACCTGGAATTCACTATGTAGTCTCAGGGTGCCCTTGAACTCAAGGCGATTCTCCTACCTCTGCCTCCCGAGTGCTGGGATTAAAGACGTGCGCCACCACGCCCGGCCGAATGATATCCTTCTTGAGTGTTTACCTTTGATGCAATTTTTGCTTTGAGGGTGTAACATTTGGGTCGTCTACTAACATCTGTTTCTGTAGTTATAGAAGTTGGTTCCCTGGAACAGGGGTGAACCCTCTAACCATATAGTCCCAGACTCAAGGTCCTGAAAAAGTGACCTCATCAGCATAAAATTGGAGTACATGGGCCTCCAATCCCAGCACTCGGGAGGCAGAGGTAGGAGGATCATCATGAGTTCAAGGCCAGCCTGAGACTATAGAGTGAGTGCCAGGTCAGCCTGGGCTAGAGCAAGACCCTACCTTGAAAAACCAAAAATAATAATAATAATAATAATAATAATAATAATAATAATAAAATAAACCTTGCCTGCTTTCCTGATGTTTTTGGTATGTGTACAGTATGTGGTCTGTACATTTGTGTGGTCTATACATGTGCATATCCTATGTGCATGCTAAGGAGGCCATAGAAAGACACTTAGAATCCTCTTCTATTGCTCTTATTTCCCTGAGACCGAGTCTCTCACTATACATGGAGCTCCTTGTGTTTTGGCCAGGCTGGCTGACCAGAGAGCCCCAGAGGTATTCCTGTCCTCTCTGCCCCTCAGCACTGGGGTTACAGGCATGCACAGCCGGAATAGGTTTCTAGAGGGGTGCTGGGGACTGAACACAGATCCTCATGCTCATAAGAGAAGCAAGTGCTCTTACCCACTGGACCTTCTCCCCATCCTCCGTTTTCTAAGTTTTGTGCTTTCTTCTACCACTGTCCCCAGTCACCCCAAAGAAGTACATGGATGTGCTTTTACACAATATCTAAGCCACAGGACAGGAAACACAAAGTCCCTGCACTACACCAGTCACTGCCATTTCCTGCCCCCCTGCAGAACATGCAGTCAACCCCATAGCGTGGGTCTTCTCCATGGGGCTTTTAGAAGTTTGGGGGAAGAGGGTAGAGATGAGTTTGTTCTTTTGTTTGTTTATTTGTTTTGTTTTTCGAGGTAGGGTCTCACACTAGCTCAGGCTGACCTGGAATTTACTATGTAGTCTCAGGGTGGCCTTGAACTCATAGGGATCCTCCTACCTCTGTCTCCAGAGTGGATTTTGTTCTTTATAGCATTTCATCTTCCCAAATTTGAAACATGCTCTAATTCCTTTTTTACATTTTATTTTAAAAACATTTTTAGGGCTGGAGAGATGGCTCAGCGGTTAAGGCACTTGCCTCCAGTGCCTAAGGCCCCAGGTTCAATTCCCCAGGACCCACATAAGCCACACCTACAAGGTGGTGGCCCTGATGTGCTCTCTCTCTCTCTCTCTGTATCTCTCTGCTTGAAAATGAATAAATAAAATTAATTTAAAAAAAAAACATTTTTATTTATTTATTTGAGACAGAAATAGGCAGATAGAGAGTGAGTGTGGGTGCACCAGGTCTTCCTGCCACTTTGTGCATCCGGCTCTACATGGGTGCTGCGGAATTCAACTCAGGCCATCAGGCTTTGCAAGCAAGCGCCTTTAACCACTGAGCCATCTCTCCAGCCCCGCGTGCTCTAAATTCTTGATCACTAGTCTTCAGCCATTTTTTTCTGTTTTATTTATATTTACTGTAAAAATGCTCTCTTCTTGGAGGGGAAAACCTGCTAAGGACCCCCTCCTAAGCCACAGAGTTATTGTTTACTAGGAGACTGCAGATGTGTGTTCACTGTGAAGGTGACACAGCTCGGCTTCGGCTCTCGTCATGCAGTCCCTTGGAGACCCTGGTCTAAGTATTTATAGGTCTAATTATATTATAGGCATTTCTAACCTCAAAACAAAATTCAAAATTCCAACATTAGAAACTTTTTGAGTGTCAGTTTGGTGTCAAAAGTAGAAAAATACCGTACTGTGCAACTTTTTCTGACAGATAATCGTTTAAAATAGTGTGTAGAACTACCTATGGGCTCTGTGTATAGATACATATGCAGCATGTGAGCTTTGAGTCTAGATATGGCTCCCGTTCCCAAGACATCTAATAATTCATATGCAAATGTTCCAAAATCCAAAAACATCCAACATCCCAAAACTACTAGTCCCAAGCATTTTGGACAAGGGTTCCTCAACCTGTTTTTTGGTTTGGTTTTTCACATGGTGCTCAGAATCAAACGCACAACCTTGTGCATGCTGGTCAGACATTCTACCTCTGAGCCACACCACTGGCTTTTGCATTTGATTTTATTTTGTGGTGGGGGGGACTGAAGGCAGGTTTGTAGGAAAGCACTCTACCCACGAGCTCCGTTTCTAGCCCTGTGTTCTTTTTCACTTTTTTGGTTTTTCAAAGTAGAGTCTCACTCTAGTCCAGGCTGACCTGGAATTCACTATGCAGTCTCAGGGTGGCCTCAAACTCATGGCGATCCTCCTGCCTCTGCCTCTCTAATGCTGGGATGTGCCGCCATACCTGGCTTTTTTTTTTTTACTTTTGAGATAGGTCTCACTGTGTTGCCCAGGCTAGCCTTGAACTTTAAATTCTCCTGCCTCCACCTCCCAAGTGCTGGGAGGCACGTACCACTCTACCCAGATTCCTGAATTCTTTTTGTTAGAAAGCCCACCTACCCAAAATTGTATAAGTTTCAGGCCCCTGGAGCCTCCCTTATGTAGTCATAAGCCAGCGGCAGGTGTATTAGACCTCGTTCTCTGCCAGTGACGCAGAGCCTTCCCTCTGGTTGCTACTTGCTATGTCTGAGGAAGCTTTGGCTGGAGAGCTGGAAGAGGGGACAGAGGAGGATGCTCCGAGTCTCAAAACATCCAGAAGCCATTTCCTATAGCGTGTGGATGCGAAGAAGTAAATGATGGGGTCGATCCCGCAGTTCACGTTCATGAGGGTCACCGTGACCTGCAGGGCCAGCGTGAAAGCCCTCTGCTGGGCACAGGAGGGCGGCCCGAGCATCTGTCTCACCATGAACTGGATCACGTTGAGATGGTAGGGGCAGAAGCAGGAGACGGCCGTCACCAGCACCACCAGCGTGAGCAGGCAGGCCCTCCGGGAGTGCCCCGTCCTGCTGCTGGGCGCCTTCTCCCGGGTCAGGCTGCACAGCTTCAAGGCGATCTTCACGTAGCAGAAGAGGATGGTCACCGCGGGCCCGCAGAAGCTCACGACACAGGCCACCAGGACCATGACGGGCAGCCCGAGGATGGCCTCCACACTGATGTATTCCATGCAGGTCTCCTTGTCTGCCACGGTCATGGCCATGGGAGTCAAGAGCAAAGGCATCGTCTGCAGCAGGGCGCAGACCCAGACCAGCACGCAGATGAGCTTGGCTCTGTTGGTGCTGCGCAAGCCCGGGCTTGGGTGGGTGCGGACCACCGCCAGGTACCGGTCCACACTCACGCAGGCCATCAGGTAGAGACCCCCGTAGGTGTTCAGGTACATTATGAATGCCATCAGCCTGCAGGAGCTGTCCCCAAACGGCCAGTTGAAGTCCAATACATAATAGGTGATCTTGCCCGGCAAGGCCAAGGTGAACAGGAGGTCCGAGACAGCCAGGTGGATCAAATAGACACCGGTAGAGTTGATCTTCTTGTCTTTTTGACAGGTGAGACAGAGGGCAAGGATGTTTCCTAGGGCACTGAAGAGCAAGAGGGCGGCGTAGAACAGAGAGAGTGCCATGCTGGCAGCCCGGGGTGGGAGCTGAGGGGGGCAGGAGGTGACATTGTAAGGGACACTGCTTGGTTCAACCATGCCAGATGCCATCCCCAGAGAGCCTTGGGAGACAGAAAAATACAGTTTGTAATATTGTATCTGTGAGGTCATGTCACCGAAATATAGTAATAGTTTTACTGAGGTTAAAATGCATATAAGAAATCAAAATTTTAAAGTAAGTGTTTTTTCTTTGTTTGTATTTTTGAAGTAAGGTTTGGCTCTTGCCCTGGCTGACCTGAAATTGACTATGTAGTCTCCGGGTGGCCTTGAACTCATGGTGATCCTCCTGCCTCTTTTCCTGGACTTGATCTTGCTGTCCCTCCCAGTTTAGCTGGTTCCTTCCTAGAAATAGTCAACAACCCATCCATGAAGTCACTCCTCAAATGCAAACCCTCAGCTCAGAGCCCTCCCCTTCAACCACTTCCTGTCTCAAGCTCTCACACTTCCCACCAGATACCAAATGCCCCTCAGCCTCAGAGCCCGCTGCAGTGATTCAAACCTGCACACCCTAAGCTGGTCACCCTAGAAACTACCATGAAGATCTGTTCACCCCTCTCTGCCCCTCTCCTCCTGACCTTTCCAGGTACCTCCCCAGAGGTCCTTCGTGGCATGGCGTGCCCTCTCTTCTTGGAAACTGAGTAGCAAGCCTTTTAATGGCAACCCTTTCCTGATCTGTTCATCATATTGCATTTCAAAATTCCTTGTAATACAGCCTATGTTAAACATTGTGTCACCTTTTCTTACCTTGAAAGCGTCACCTCATCACCACTTCCTATTCTTCACAAGCAAGTCCTGGACCCCTCTGAGTCATGCAGAGTGGAACAAGACGAATGTGGAATAATTTACAACTTTTTGTGAGACAGATTCTCATGCAGCCTCAAGCTCACTACATTAAGGCTGACCTTGAACTCCTGATCCTCCTAACTCAGCTTTCTGAGTGCTAGGATTATAGGTGAGTCCTACCTGTCATTTTCCAAAGTACCCACAACATATACCCACAAACGTGTGTATAACAATAAGTAAAATACTAAATATCTCCCTAAAACTCTAAATAACTGTGTGATGTTGCTTTTATACTATTAGAATATTTACTTACTTATATTTCCTTCTTTCTTATTTAAAAAATGTATGAAAAGCCAGGCATGGTGACCCACGCCTTTAATCCCAGCACTTATGAGGCTGGGGTAGGAGGATCACCATGAGTTTGAGGTCAGCCTGGGGCTACAGAGTAAATTCCAGGTCAGCCTGGACTAGAGTGAGACTTTGCTGGGAATTGGGGATGTAAACCAGTGTGGTAGCACCCATCTAATCCCAGGGGTAGGAGGATGGCCATGAGTTCAAGGCCATCCTGAGACTACATAGTGAATTCCAGATCAGCCTGGGCTAGAGTGAGACTCTACCTTGAAAAACACACAAACAAACAAAAATAATGTGTGCAAATCACAGAAGTGCAGGTCGAGGATTTTCATAAATCGGCCCATCCATGTGATCAGCTCCTTTCTTCCACACAAAGAGAACCTCTCTCCTTCCTCCCACATCACAACACCATTTTGCCTGATTTTGAACTTCACATGATAAAATCACACACCAGGGGGCCTGCAGACGTTGCTCAGTGGCTAGCATACTTGGCACTCAAGTTGGAGTATCTGAGTTTGATCCCCACATAAAAAGTAGGAAGATAGCAGGGCGTGGTGGCGCACGCCTTTAATCCCAGCACTCGGGAGGCAGAGGTAGGAGGATCGCAGTGAGTTCAAGGCCACCCTGAGACTACATAGTGAATTCCAGGGCAGTCTAGACTAGAGCGAGACCCTACCTAGAAAAACCAAAAAAAAGGAAGCTGGTGGTCTTCAGTAATCCTCTCAGGCTGATGCTGAGTGAGATGGAGATGGAGAGACACGAGAATTTTCCAGAACAAAGAACTGCAGAATGAGAATCCAGAGAGAACCCCTGCCTCAAATGAGGTGACAGCTGTCCTCTGGCCTCCACACACGTGTGCGGGGTACATGTGTGCCCATGCTCACCTGTGCACGTACTAATAAATAGAAAGACAAATATAAGTCATGCAGCAGGTTTTCTGGCACAGGTAGCTTCAGCATCTGCTTGTGAGGTCCCCTGTATCGCTAGGTGGGGCCTCAGTTCGTTCCTCTGTTTGCAGAATGGCTCCTCCTCATCGCTGACGTTTCCAGTCTGGAGACTGAAATGTGCATGTACGTGAGGTCTGTCCTCTCACATGGCTTCCGTGAGGTGTGTTCGTCCATCTCAGTGTTTAGCTACCAGTGGAATTGGCGAGAAGCAGGACTGTGCACACCTGCTTTTACTAGGTCCTGACAAACATTTTCCAAAGTAGCTGATCTGAGTGCTTCCGGAAGTGAAGAGATGGAACCACTCTTCCTCACCAACACCTGACATTGTCACAGATTAGCCATTGTGAGGCTTCTGCTTTCTGTTTGTCTGTGTATGGGCCAGGTTGGCCTAAACGTCACAATGATCCTGCCTCGGTCTCCTGAGTGCTGCTGGTATCATAGGTGTGTGCCACTAGTCCTAGCTTGGGTTGAAAAGACAATTTTCAGCTGGATTGCATGTAGTCCAGGCTGTCCTCAAAGACTCTATGTAACTAAAGGGGGCCTTTAACTTCGAATCCTCCTGCCTCCACCTCCCAAGTGCTGGAATTACAGATGTATACCACCCAGCTGAGGATCAAACCCAGGGCTTCGTGCACACCAGGCAAGCGCTCTACCCACAAAGCCACAGCTCCAGCCCTTGTTGAGATTTTTTTTTTTTTTCGAGGTAGGGTCTCGCTCTAGACCAGGCTGACCTGGTGGTCACTATGTGGTCTCAGGGTGGCCTCAAACTCACAGCAATCCCCCTACCTCTGCCTCCCCAGTGCTGGGATTAAAGGTGTGTGATACCACACCCAGCTTCCTTGTTGAGATTTTTTTGTCTCTTCCTTGTTAATATTTTGTTTATTTGTGATCAAAGAGTACAGAGATAGAGCATCACACACACAAACACACACACACACACAGAAAGTATGACAGAGAGACAAAGAGTTAGAGAGAGAAAGAGAGAGAGAGAGAGAGAGAGAGAGAGAGAGAGAGAGAGAGAATATGGGTGTGCCAGGGCCTCCAGCCACTGCAAACAAACTCCAAATGTATGGGTCACTTTGTGCACCTGGCTTATGTGCATACTTGGAAATTGAACCCTGGTTGTTGGGCCTTAATTGTGGAACCATCTCTCTAGCCCCCTTGTTGAGATTTTAACTAGCAATTCTTTCCTTTACTCTTTTTTTTTTTGCGTAAGCAGTATAAGTGGTCTAGTGTGTGTGCATAGTGTGTGCCCATGAGTGTGAAGATGCACACTTCTGCAGAAGCCAGTGGAAAATGTCAAGTGTCCTCCAATAGTATGCTTCCATAGGAGACAGAGCCTCTCACTGAACAGGAGCTGTTAGTTCAGCAGTCAAACTGGCTGAGCAACAAGCTCTAATGATTCTCTTGTCTCCACACCCACCCCAAGAAGACCGAGTGACAGCTGTGTGGCTATGCTGGATGCAGGGATTGAACTCAGGCCCTCACGTTCACATGGCAAGCAGGACTCTCACCCAGCCCCTTAACTGGCATATTCCCCCATGTTATATACATATGTATGTATGTCTGTATGTATAGAGTATATCTTTTTATGCAGTGCCTGCACAAATACGTTGTCTCTCTCTACCAGAATGCCTGTCACCAATTTATATATTTTCCTACTTTTAACCAATTTTTGCCAGCCTGCCACCTATATTAACCTGGCCTGTCTACATGCCTCCATTGCTCTTGACTGCATTCTCAACATCATTTATTCCTTAATTTCTGGACCTTGACAAGAAAGTTGAGGGAGGTCTCTTTGGTGGTCTCCCCGTGACCGTCCACATGGCGTCCCTGTAAGAGGGTGTGTGGCTGGTCTCTCTAGCCCTGGCCTTAGACTTTCTTAAAGCTTCTGGGACACTTGGGAGAATCAGGAGGATGACCTGCTGTCCCTGCTGGCAAAGCTGGCCTAGGGAAGCCACTCCCCAAGGTAAAAATGGCTTCTTCCCTCTCTGCTGAGCCTGACCTCCCCAGAGTCCTGCAGTTGGGGGGCAGATAAAGGAGGCTGGATAGGGGCCTGCTTTCTGCCCTGGGCAAGCCTCAAACCACCAATCTGTCTGTCTCTCATCTATGTATTTTCTTTCTCTCTCTCTCTCTCTCTCTCTCTCTCTCTCTCTCTCTCTCTCTCTCTCTCTCTCTCACACACACACACACACACACACACACACACACACACACACACACACACACACACACACTGACCAAGACATTCTCCCTGGCCAAATTCCAGTCAGGTTCCAGGCTCTTGCTCTTAACAGACCCCTTGATGAATGTTGGTCTGCCTTGTAAATCTTGGAGGGCCTTCACCTCCCAGATTTAGAGAGACTCTTGCTAAACCCATTTAGAGAGAACTCCCTTGCCCATGATACCTGGGCACCATCAATATCTGGTCAAATTCCTCACACCCCACCCTGCCCTCTATGTCCGAGTATCCTGGCCTGCCTTCAGCAGGAACTCTATCAGGGTGGTGTAGCTAGAACCACCCCCCACCACACTTCCTTTTGAGTAAACTGCATCCATCACCCCTTTTCCTTTGCTCTAAAGCCCCGCTTGTATGTAGAATGGAGCCCAGTTGTATCCATACAAGGAAAGGGGATGTAGCTCAGTGGTAAAGAACTTGCTTAGAATACACAAAGCTGCAGGTTCAATCCCCAGCACTGGAGGGAAAGCTCTCTTCCACAGTCTCATTTCCCCTGCTGCAATGGTTCCAGAATAGAATCTGTTTTTACCCTCTCTACTTTTCAGCTGTGATTTTCAACACTTACAGACTCGCCCGTGGACCCACAACTCACTCCCACACAACTTCCTACCTCCTCTCAACTCACATACACACGCTGCAGAGACGTGACCTGGGACCCCCAATGGAGGCTGGTCCACCTTCCCAGTGAAGTGACACCTCTTTGAAGAAAATCATTCCGAGAAACACACCCCAAACACCAGTACTCTCCCCTGAGTTTTGCCAGCTGTGTATGGCTCTACTTCCCCTTCCCTTCCTTTCTGAAGAATTTGGTCTCAAGCCGCCCTGAGTTTCAGTACTGGGTGGGGAGGAGGCTTTACACCTGGGCAGGACAAGGAGAGCCAACCAAAGACAAGTTCAGCTTGGGAAATCCCAGCGACAGGTCCACTCACCTAGACCCAACCTGAGCACTCAGAGTGCCTCTCCTGTTAGACAGTTGTGCTCGGGGGTCACACGGGGCAAAGGGTTGAGACTCACTCCTCAAGTATCCCAACTCTTCCAATGGTCCCCCTATCCTGGATTGTCCTGGGCTGCGTCCTCAGCACCCGTCACCTTCTGGCGTCTGTTCAGTGAGGTCCTCAGAGCTCACTCGGTTCTACTGCTTGCTTCCTCATCCTGGGGTGCTGGTGTCCCCTCTTTACTGCCTGAATACCTTGCTCCCCAAGATATTCCCTCCTCTCTGAAGCCTCCCACCTCAGCAGAACTTGCATCTCTCGCCTCTTGGTACCTGCTTGGCCCTTGATGGGGACTCACCTGACTTATCTATCCTCTCTCCTCCAGCAGTTCCTCCTTTCCCTGGCGTGTGGTGTGAGATGAGCGCTCAGAATGTTGGACTCTTCTGGAAGCCACAGAAAAGCTACACCCAAGGAAAAGTGGGTGGTGCTGTCTTAGCAGCTGTGGGTCTAGGGAGATGGCCATGGACTGAACCAAAACCTGGACTCTGAAGCCACCGGGAGAAGGGAAGCTTGTGAGCCTGTATATCTTCTCAGACCTGGGTCCCCCTAATTCTCAGCTGATGTCTCCAGATTCCTCACCCCTTGATAAACAGCAGGGAGCAAGTACTGAAGAAACAGTTCCAGGACCAATGGTTGGTCGGATTTGTGTGTCATGAACTCCACAACTGCCAAAGACATGCCCGAAGTCCTTCTCTGTATCTCTTCCATGCCAACAGTTCTTTCCTCAGGAGCACAAAATATTTTGTCGTCCCCCCCCATATATCCTTCTGCTCTTATGACGTGGCCAAATACTGGTTACTTATACCTTACTATAAGGTTACCTTCTTCAGGCAGTTTCCTCTCACAAAAGCATCCACTTTTTGAGAGCTCCAGAGGTGTGGCTGGAGTGAGCAAGCGTAGCTCTGCTTGGGATCAATTAATCAGCACAACCATGTTGCAGAGAACTATCCAAATGCTTTCTAGAAGTTTCCTGCAATGCCTCCCCCAAAGTCACGCAGGCCCTATCAGCAAGTTTTGCATGGTGACATGAGGCTGACTCTATCCTGTCCTTCTTTCAGACAGGCATAGCAGGGATCTGCAGAGGCAGGAGATGGTCAGATGCTCTATCCGCTGACCACAGCAGCAGAGAGAGCCCAGATGGAAGAAGAGTAGCCATAATCTGAGCAAAGGTCTTTCTGGTGCCCAAGAAGGTCCCACCAACTTACCTGGCTCACTGTAGGCAATCGATGCACCAAGAGGCCAGCGGAGACCTGTCCACCAGTCAGCCGCCTTGCTAGGTAGCCACAAAGCATGGAAGGAGGCCCAGTGCCCTCTCTCCTCTGCAGAAAATGAATCAGTTCATGGCACTAGATGCTACCGCTTCTTTCCTTTACACCCCTGCTTTAAAAGAAAAAAGGAAAAGAAAACTGAACCCCCCAGGATATCAGGCAAGGTGATCTCCCTACCACAGGATGTTACACCACCTCCAGTGGAGGACCTAACGGAGCTTGGGGGGAGGAGGAAAGTCACCCCAGAAAGGCCTGTTTTCTTTAACCCCATTTCTATGCCCCCCACAAACTGGGATTCGGACCCAACATGTGGTGATCAGGCTATCAATGTCAGGAAATTCAAAAAGGACACCATCCTGCCCTGAGTGGGAGTGATGAGCCAGGTAAAGTAAGAAGGACCTTTTGGGAGAACCCCCCCCCACCCTGGGCTCAGCTCTGAGAAAGAAAGTGGAGGGGAGATGCCCTGTCTCTGGGTTCCCTGGGCTTTGTGGTCTAGGAAAAGGGCCTTAATAGAGCCAGAAAGACACATCTGTAGCCCAGGCATCACTCCAAAAGCTGTGCTTTGCAGGGCCCTACAGCTGGATTGCAAATTCTATTGGCTCTTCACCAGCAGGGAAAGGCAGGAGACTGAAGCTGGCCCTGGTCACCACATTTTTCTTCCTTTTATTTCCCAGATAATGGTTTTCCCTTCACACTCCTGCCTAATCAATGAGGCATGGACATGTCCTTTAATGACGACTGTGCCTCAGTCATTGCTAAGTAAATGTGCCTGCTTCTTTAGAGTCTTTCTCTGAACACCTAGTACTAACTACGTCATGGTCTGAAAGATGTACCTCTGGCTCACTGTGACTTGGCATGGCTTCCCACATGCTTTGATCTCCTCCAATCTAGAAGGTGAGTCAACATGTCTCAAACTGGCCTCTCCACTGATGGAAGCCCTCACACCCAATTTTTTCCATGTGTAAATTGGGCCCAAAAGATGTTCGATAAAACTCCAGGCCTGTCAGAGATAACAGATTAAGAAGTCTTGTTTTAACATTAACTTTTACCATAAACTTCTTTTCTCACTGCCCATATTAGGAAGAGATGAGACAAGTTTTAGAGATAACTGACATATATACCATCACAAGCCCCAGTGGAAATGTCCTTTGTGTCCTCAAGCCATTAAGGGTTCCTTTTGTTAGAAAAGATAGAAGCAAGTAGAAATCTCTATAGCAAAAGAATTAAGCTTTCATTGGAGGCTTATTGTAGAGGGACAGATGGGACTCTGGAAACATGAGGTGCCAGTGTAGCATTGGGCCAGGGGGTTTATGTCTAAGGGCAGGGAGAGAGAACTTTGTCCTGGGATTGCCAGCCAGGTAGTTTCCCCTTTCCAGGTAGACTGAATTCCTACAGAAAGGGATTTGCTCACTTTTTCATTACAGACTTTCTCTATCTATCTATCTATCTATCTATATAATTGGAGTTGGGTAGATACTACTTCCTGCTGAGAGGAGGGAGTCAAGGGGCAGAGACCGAAGATTTTGGAGTCTGGCATGATTGGAGAAGCAGCATTGTTTTAATTTCATCTTGGGTAGTGAATCAGGTGATGGCATTAAGATGTTCTAGGAGAAATTTCCGCCAAAAATTTAGAAGTCAAGGTAAAAATGTAAGCAGGAGTATAATTAGGGTGAAAGGTGTGAATAGGGGGAGTAACCAAGTTGGGACAGATCCGAAACCCCATCCCAAAACACTAGTTTGTTGTTGAATCCTGTTTGCCTGGTTCCTGAGTCTCTGGGCCCCATCTTGAACCAGTAGGGACTTGGTATCGAAGCAGCATGGTTCCTGAAGGAGAATAGAATGCATATCCCCTGTTTCCTGCTGTCAGTTGATGGGCCCTTGTTGGTTTTAAGTACCACAGCAGCCAGGAAAGCAAGTTGATCTTGGATAGAGTCAATCTGGTCTGAGATTTCATTTAGGCTTTCTGATAGCTGTCGTTGATGCAGGGTTTGGGGGTTCAGGAGGAGTTCTCCTAGATTTATGAACCCCAAGTGTGGGTTCTGTCCTAGCTTTAATAAAGAAGAAAGATGAACTCAAAAAGAACAAATTTTGAATTAAGTTTATTTAGGAAGAAATCACAAATTGTGGAATCTATTTAAGGGGAATTGGGATCCAGGAAGGAAGGCTAGAACATGTGGAAAATGCTGTATAGTTTACAAGGCTTAGTCAAGAAAGATTGAAGTTTTAGGGGGAAACTGTAATAAAGCCAAAACCACATGGAAAGTAGTTCATAATTTAAGAGAAACTGAGGCTTTTTTTTGAAAAAGGGTTTTGTTGTTCATGGATTACTTGGGGGGTCATTTTACACTAACAACCTGGTTCATCCATGCAGCTAGGTGGACAGTCTTGGGACAGCGGTGAGCCAATGGGAAGAGCCACCCAGAAGACAGTTGCAGTGAAGAGCTCGTTTATTAGGTTGGAGTGAGTGATTTTATTTAGGAAGAAAAGGAGAGGCAGGGACATAAGCGGCAAGGGGACTGGCAAGGGCAGGGTGGTCTTTGGATGTCTCGAGAAAGGATTGACAGGGGCCAATCTAGTTTGTATAGATAAGTTGGGGGACTTTCTCAGCCCCAGGTGGCAGTAGTTTGGGGCATGTAACAGATGGCAGTGGCTGCAGAGGAGCTGTGACCTTCAAACTTTCTCATTGCCCAGGCTTGTTATTACATTATAGCTGAATTATGTGAACTCCAATAAACTTAGGCCTTGAAGTGCCTGGATTTATCAGGGTTTGTTGGGGCCCACCAGGTGGCTGGAGTTTGGGGAGAAAGGAGACAGCCAAAACTCCTGGGATGAGATAACTGGGTGTGGCATTTTGAATAATGTCCCCCAAAAGAATTAAGGATTTATTAAAATTATTGTCTCTAGGCTTCTGGCTGGAGGAAGTGCCACTTTGGCCTATCCTCCTGGGGACTGACCCTTTCTAATTTGGATGTAAAATACTAAGGATAGATATGCAAAAGAAGAGCCGGAACCCTGACATGGAGTTCTGCATTTTGTGAAACACAGTGTGTTACAGTGTGCTTGCTTGGTGCTGGTGCCGGGCTTCTGTCTCTGTGTCTGCTTGGATCTGTGAAAAGGGGCCAGCCTTTTTCCTTAACTTCCCCTAGGTCTGTTCAATAAATTTTCCTCCCCAAATCGTGCCTGGTTTGAAGATTCATCCCAGCGGTGTGTGGCTGACTACGACACCGGGGTTTCAGGCCAGTTTCAACTTCTTTTAACCCTGTGTCCCTTGTGCCTCTCAGCAGAATCCCACAGAGTTTTTTCTTAATATTTTATTTACTTATTTGAGAGAGAGAGAGAGACAGACAGAGAGAGAGAGAGAGAGAGAAAGAGAGAGAGAGAGAGAGAGAGAGAAAATGGGCACGCCAGGGCCTCCAGCCACTGCAAATGAACTCCAGATAAATGCACCCTCTTGTGTATCTGGCACTGGGGAATCAAACTCAGGTCCTTCTGCTTTGCAGGCAAGTGCCTTAACTGTTAAGCCATCTCTTCAGCACCCACAGAGTTTTATTTATTTATAAGCAGAGAGAGAGAGAGAGAAGAGAGAATGGGTGCACCTGGGCCTCCAGCCATGGCAAACAAACTCCAGATGCATGAGCCACTTTGTGCATCTAGCTTTATGTGGGTAATAGAGAATCAAGCCTTGGTTGTTAGACTTTGCAGGCAAGTACCTTAACCAATGAGCCATCTCTCCAGCCCTGAAACTGAGGCTTATTTTTTAATTGTCCATAATGAGTCAAAATATTTAATGGGAAACAATGAGTTGTTGTCCCCAGTTCCCCAATGCCCCCTTTCCCCATCCCCAATCAGCTGGATATCCTCCTCCGTGGGCAGTCTGGATCAGTCCTTGGGGCTGGGAAAACTGAGGCTTTGAAAGAGAGGTTAGAATGGAGCCACATGTGGCATCTATGAGAGAAACTGAGGCTTCCAAGGGAGGATCAGAGTAGAGATGTGAGCATGTGCAATCTAGGAGCTGATGTAGGGAGATTTAGGAGAGATACACATGGCATTCGCCATGTGCCTTCCTGTGGAGAGAAGTTAAGAGGGCAGACAGTGAGACTAAGAAGTGAGAGAGCAAATATTAAGGTAGAAACCAAGAAATTCCAAATGGTTACCCTGGGTGTTGTAGTCAGCCACACGCTGCTGGGATGAATCTCCAAACCAGGCACAGTTTGGTGGGGGGAGTATTTATTGAAACTATAGATTGAGGGGAAGTTCTCTAACAGCAAAAGAGGCTGGCCCTCTTTCACAGGTCCAAGTAGAAAGGAAAAACCTATCACGTACACAAAACACACAATAGCAAACAGGCAGGAAAGGGCTGAGAAGAGAATCTCTTACCCTTTATATAGGCTTGGGGGGGGGTCTTACAACCCTTCCCCAGACTTAATGGCTTCCTGAGTCTCTGGAATTTCCTTCCTGTACTGCCCACACAGGAAAGGATGTTTACTTCCAGCTTGAGTTTCTTATATCCTGCCCCCTACTGAGAGGCTGCCTTCCTGCAAATATCCTCAGAGACCCACCCAAGATAATTAAAAAGATCAAGTTGACAACAAAACCTAACTATCACACTGGGTTTAAAGGAATTACACAGTGGCAGGCTGAGAGCTCATGGGAGCACTTGTGCTAAATCTAGAGCAAAGATACACACTTGGTGGATTTAGAGACCATAGGGAAATTATACATGTAATTAAAAAGAACTAGGAAGCAGAGATAAGCAGAGAAGTTTAGAGTTTAGATTAAGAGACAATGCTATGGGGCTGGAGAAATGGCTCAATGGTTAAGGTGCTTGCCTACAAGCCTAAAGACCCAGGTTTGATTCCCCAGTACCCACTTACAGCCAGATGCACAAGGTGGCCCATGTGTCTGGAGTTCCATTACAGTGGCTGGAGGCCTTGGCATGCTCTATCTTTCCCTCCACCTCTCTCTCTCTCTCTCTCTCTCTCTCTCTCTCTCTCTCTCTCTCTAATAAATAAATAAATAAATATTTTTCAAAGAGATAATGCTATGATCTCCCTCCCAGGCTGCTGGGAGGGGCCAAACTCACGTGGGTCCAAGCCACACAGGAAAAAAGCCAGGGTCCCTGGGGAAAAAAGGAGGGGTGACAAGACATCACCACCTCTAGAGTGTCAGGTTCATGTATGCAAGGTTAGACTTGGAGGGTGGAGCTCAGAGCCAACCCATTTGGGATACAGAACACTAGACTGTGGATAACAGAAATGCTGTAGATCAGTCTCTGTTAGATACAAGTTCCAGTTCTGCCAATTTTCCAGGGCAAGATGGCAGGTGGAGTGGCATCTCCTGGTTCTCTCTGGGCCTCAATCCCTGAGACTGCCTGAAAGAAGCTAGCTTTCTCCTGTTCTCTTTCATCGTGACAGAGTGGATTCTTTATGGATAAACCTTCTGTCCATGCTCCGAAAGGCTAGGACCCAACAGGCCAGCCACGGCACATCACATAAGAGAATAAATGTTTATTTAAGTCAAAATGAGGATAGCCACCCAAGGAGAACACATGAATTTTAAATGTTTCCAAAATGGCACCCAAGGGGTCTGGTCTTGCTGTTCTAGACTTAAAAGAGGAACATGTTAGGGATTTGGCTCAGTGGTAGGGTGTTTGTAGAGCTTGCACCAGAAAAAGCAAAGAGTGAATCACTTAATCATTAACAGGCGAGGTGGTGTTTACCATTAAGCCTGGACTCTGGAAGACAGATGCAGGAGGATTATGACTTTGGTGCTAGCATGGACTACCTAGCAAGTTCAAGGACAGTTTAGGATAATCCAGAGTGAGATTTTGTCTCTGGAATAAAATACAAAATTATTACAATTACTTTGGTGATCAAGAATAAACTAGCATGTATTGGTCATTACATTCCAATTACATTCCAGGTAAGTATTAAGCAGGAAAAGGGCTTTTATTGAGGTAATTTAAAAAATTTTATTTATTTACAAGGAGAGAGAGAATGGGCTGCTAGGGCCATTTGCCACTGCAAACGAACTCCAGACGCACGGGCCACTTTGTGCATCTGGCTCTACGTGGGTCCTGGGGTCCAGCTTCGCAAGCAGGTGCCTTAGCTGCTGAGCCATCTCTCCAGCCTCCATTTGTTGAATCTTCCTGGCAGGGAGGCTGCAGACACCTACTCCTGACTGGGGGGTCTCATGTCTTAAATTTCTCTCCAGGCTGAAGAACTTTTTGACCTGATCCTTGGGACAAGCCTTTCTCTGGGCCCAGAGGGGTGGCACTCAGCAGGCGGAGGTGAGGATGGCTGAGCTCGAGGCCAGCCTGACTGCACAAAGCATTCCAGATGTGCGTGGGGGGGGGGCGTGCACGCTTGGAGACCTGAGCTGGGGAATGCACTTCCGGGGCGGGGCGGAGGCAGGCAGCAGGTTCCGGTTCCGGTTCCAGGCTGAGGCCCCCCCCTGGGCTGGCACGTGCTCTCGCCGGCATGGACGGCCCGGGCGCCCCGGACCCCCTGGACCCCCAGCTGCAGCGCTTCCTGGAGGCCGAGACGCAGAAGCAGCGCGTGCAGCAGCTGGTGCACCAGATGACCGAGCTGTGCTGGGAGAAGTGCATGGACAAGCCGGGGCCGTGGCTGGACGGCAGGGCCGAGGCCTGTCTGGGCAACTGCGTGGAGCGCTTCATCGACACCAGCCAGTTCATCCTGCTGCGCCTGGAGCAGATGCAGAGAGCCAGGCCCGGCCTCGAGGGCCTCTCCGACTGAGCCTCCTGCTTGGAAAGAAAGGGCAGGTAGGGCGCGCGGGGCTCCTTCCAGGAACCCGCAGACTACATGGCTGTGTGGGGCCCCAGAGTCATAGATATGTATGTATGTATAAATACATATAGAGTGTGTGTCTCTCTGTCATCTATCAACCTGTGATCTATCAATCATCTATCAGCTATCTATCTATCTATCTATCTATCTATCTATCTATCTATCTATCTATCTATCTATCTAATCGACTTATTTCCTGAACCCAGGTTTACCTGGAACTCACTCTAGTCTCTGGCTGGATTTAAACTCATGGTGATCCTCCTACCTCTGCCTCTGTGCTGGGATTAAAAGCTTGCGCCACCACGCCTGGCTCATATATGGTTTGGGTTGTTTTTGTGAAAGGTAATCTTGTGAAAATGATTGACAGGTGAAATGGGAAACTGTTGGGGTGTGTCGGTGAATGTGGGGCCACGCTTCTCTGAAGGTCCCCTTAACTGCGTATTTTGATAGTGGAACTGTTTTCTGTGATTCATAGACCACCTGGGTCATTCTCCATTGGTGTGAATTCATTTCAGATTTATTTAAGGCAGCTGTGGAGCCAGACATGGTGGGATTGTACTGTATAAAGGGTGAAATTGGAATACTGAGAATTTGAGGCCAGCCTCGGATAAATAGCAACACCTCTCAAAAAGGAAATTGGGTGTGGTGGTGCACACCTTTAATCCCAGCAGTTGGGAGGCAGAGGTAGGAGGACCACTGTGAGTTCAAGGCTAGTCTGTGACTACATAGTGAATTCCAGTTCAGCCTGGGCTAGAGTGAGACCCTACCTCAAAAATAAATAACCCCCCAAAAAATTAAAAAGGGAAAATAAGGACCAGGGACACAGCTCAGCAGTTAAAGGCACTTGCTTGCAAAGTATGATAGCCCAGGTTTGAGTCTTCATTGCCTACTTAAAGCCAGATGCAAAGTGGCACATGTGCCTGGCATTTGTTTGCACACCAATTCTCTTTCAAATTAAAAAAAAACAGGAATATAAAACAGAACATAATTATGTATACATCCCTTGGTGGACCTCTAGACTGATATTTCCTTGCTGTTATGAATAAAACATGGAGGTGCAAGTGTCTCTCTGGAGCCCTGTGGCTATATGCCCAGGTGTGTTATAGCTGGGTCAGATGGAAGTTCAGTGTTTAGCTTTATGAGAAACCTCCGCACTGATTTTCCTGGTGCCCACATTAAATAAGGGTCCTTCCCACAGCCTCACCAGTATTTGTTGTCATTTGTTGTCTTGGTGATAGCCATCCTGACTTGGTGAGATAGAATCTCAAAGAAATTTTAATGTCCATTTCTCTGATGGCTAGAGATGTTGAACATGCTTTACAATTTTACTGGGGACTGAGAAGATGGCTCAGCAGTTAAAGGTACCTGCTTGCAAAGCCAGCCTGGCCAGGTTCAATTTCCAAGCCACCCACAAAAAGCTGGATGAAAAAAGTGGCCTGTTGTAGTCAGATCCACATTGCTGGGATGAACATCCAATCCAGGCACAGATAGAAGAGGAATTGGTAAATGGAGGGGGGGGGGGCTGGAAAGATGGCTTAGTGATTAAGGCACTTGCCTGAGGAGGAACAGGATTTATTTCAGGTGTACAGACCCAGGAGAAGTTCCATGATGGCAGAAGAGAATGGCCCCCCTTTCCATGGGTCCAAGCAGAGAGAAACCACCACCAGCCAGCACACACCAAAAGCAACCAGCACCAGGGGCCCAGGCAGGGCACACAAATCTCTCTGCATAACTCTGGGCTAGAAATCAGATCCACCCCCAGTTGCATCTTAGGGCTGGACGCTAGGATCTGCCCCCAGTGACACCTCCTCCAGCCAGGCAGCTGGAAGCAAGCTTTAATAAAATATCTGAGTCTATTGGGGGACTGTGATGGTGAAGTTTTGTTGTCAATTTGACTTTTTTAGTAATCTTGGGTGGGTCTCTGAGGATGTTGGAGGGAAGGCAGCCATCTCAATAGAGGGCAGGATGTAAGGAGGCTCAGGGGAACTAGAAATGAACATCCCTTCCCCAGAGGGCAGTACAGAAAGGAAATTCCAGAGACTCAGGAAGCCAACAAGTTTAGGATAGGTGTTGCAAGACTCCACCCTAAGGCTATATAAAGGGGAAAGAAATCTCTCTCCCCGTGCCTGTTTGCTGTTGTATGTGTGATGCTAATGATGGTTTTTTTTTCTCTCTCTGCTTGGACCTATGAAAGGGGTCAGCCTCTCCCCATTATGGAACTTCCCCTGGATCTGTAGCTTCAATAAATCCTTTCCTCCCATAACTCTGCCTTGTTTGGAGGTTCATCACCATGGCACATGAGCTGACTAGGACAGGGACATACATTCAAACTACCACATGGCCTGAGGTTTGGTGCTCATTTATAGCAGCAAAAGAAGCCTTGGCATGCCCATACACGCATGCCTGCATACATGTGCATGCAAGTAAGTAATTAAAAAAAAATTATTGGCCACTGTGATGGTTAAGTTTTGATGTCAATTTGACCTTTCAAGTGATCTTGGGTGGGTCTCTGAGGATGTTTACAGGAAGGTAGCCTCTCAGTAGGGGGCAGGATGTAAGGAAGCTTTCCTGTGTGGGCAGTGCAGGAAGAAATCCCAGAGACTCAGGAAGCCATTAAGTCTGGGATAGGGTTGCAAGACCCCACCCTAGGGCTATATAAAGATGAAAGAATTCTCTCCTTGCCCTCCTGCCTGTTTGCTGTTCTGTGTGTATGGTGTTGGTGATGGGTTTTTCTCTTTGCTCGGACCTATGAAAGAGGGCCAGCCTCTTTGGCTGTTACAGAACTTCCCCTCAGTCTGTAGTTTCAATAAATACTTTCCTCCCCTAAATTGTGTCTGGTTTGAAGATTGATCCCAGCCATGTGTGGCTGACTGCGACAGCCATTTTCTCCCTATGTAAGCCCTGGTATGCCTGGAATTCCCATGAATGCTCTTGCCCCACTTCTCAAGTGCTGGGGTGATAGGTTCCAGCTTGATTATTTCTTTAGAATACAAAAGAATTTCTTATTAGAATTAGAACTAAAAAGGGTTGGAGAGGTCACTTAGTGGTTAAGACGTTTGCCTGCAAAGTAGAAGGACCCGAGTTTGATTCCCCAGCACCCACGTAAAACCAGATGCACAAGGTGGCGCAAGAGTTCGTTTGCAGTGGCTAGAGGCCTTGGTGTGCTCATTCTCTTTCTATCTGCTTCTTTCTTTCTCTCACTTTCTCAAGTAAAATTTTTTATTTATTTATTTATTTATTTATTTATTTATTTATTTATTTATTTATTTATTTTTTTGGTTTTTCAAGGTAGGGCCTCCTCTAGCCAGGCTGACCTGGAATTCACTATATAGTCTCAGGGTGGCCTTGAACTCACAGCAATCCTCCTACCTCTGCCTCCCGAGTGCTGGGATTAAAGGCATGTGCCACCACGCCCAGCTAAATAAAATATTTTTTAAAAGAATTACAACTAAAAAAATACACTAAGACATGTCTGATTGCTATGATTTGCATACTACTTGGAGCACATAATAACATGTTTATAGAAATGTCAGCCCAATGTGTATATTTTGTACTTCCAACTACTCTCTAGAGATCCCAAAGTATTAATTCTTTGTCAGGAAACTTAGCTTTAGAGTTTGATTTGAAAGTTTGTTAAAAATATCAAGGAGTTTAAGATGATTGATTAAACATGACCTTGATTCATTATTCAAAATTAAATAACAGTTATAAAGGAGAATCAAGAAGGCTTTAACAAAACTTAGCTCTTTCAGGATGGAGAAGACTGACTTCATTAATCAATAATGAATAAATCCAACATAAAACACATGCTATTATGGCTCATAATCTTTGTTTCCTAGGCTATTGCAGAGATCTAAGGCCACCGACTCAACACGTTACCAAAAAGCTGGGAGATAGGAATTGGTAAAGGAAATGGGTTTAGAGTTTGGGCTAGAAGTAGGGAGAGAAACATTCTCAGCTTCTCCACAGCCTTTTCTGTAACTGGGTTAGAATTTATAGAAATATGCTTATGTAAAAAAAAGAAATATGCTTATGCAGATGGCATTGTGAGATAAGCCCTTGTGATCTCTCCCGGGAGATAGTTCCTCCTCTGGCTGTTAGGGCATCCAATTTTAATTCTTTAAGCTTCGGTTACACTATTAAAATTGTCCATTCTTAGGCTGGAGAGATGGCTCAGCATTTAAGGTGCTTGCCTGCAAAGCCTAAGGACCTGGGTTTGATTCTGTAGTACCCATGGAAAGTCAGATGCACAAGGTGGCTCATGTGTCTGGAGTTTGTTTGCAGTGGCTGGAAGCCCTGGCATGCCCATCCTCATTCACATATTCATTCTCTCTCTCTCTCTCTCTCTCTCTCTCTCTCCCTCTCTCTCTCTCTCCCTCTCTCTCTCTCTTTCTCTTTTTCGCTCTCAAAAGCTAATTTAATTTTTAAATGTTTATTCTTGGGCTGGAGAGATGGTTCAGAGGTTAATGCTTTTGTCTGCAAAGCCTAACGACCTGGGTTTGATTACCCAGTACCCGATGTAAAGCCAGATGCACAAAGTGGTGCATGCATCTGGAGTTCATTTCCAGTGGCTAGAGGCCCTGGTATATCCCCCCCCCCAAAAAAAAGTAAAAATACTCTCATATATTTTATTTTTTTATTTGAAAGACAGGCAGAAAGAGACAAACAAAATGAGTATGGGCATGCCAGGGCTTTCTGCCAGGGCATACGAAGTCCAGACTGCTGAGGTATTTCTACAGACCAATAAAAATACTTTTTGAAAAGCCAGGCCACACATGCCTGTAACCCAGGTCCAGTGGAGAGGGTGCAGAGACAGAACCACTGGGGCTTGCTGGTCACCCAGTCTGACCAAAAAGCTGCAGCTGCAGGTTCAGTGAGAAACGTGTTTCAAGGAAACTTCAAGGGAGGGCAATTGTGGTAGTTTTTAGTGTACCATGTTCCTCCCAGACTCCTGTGTTTGGTACTTGATTCCCAGCTGGAAGGGTGGAGCCTTGCTGGAGGAAGTATGTCACTGGAGGTGGCCCTTCAGGGTTTTGTTTTCGTAGTTTTTCAAGATAGGATCTGTGGCTCAACCCAGAAACTCTACAGCTGCCTTCAAAACTCATGGCAGTCCTCCTCCCTCAGCTCCCACGTGCTGGGATTAAAGGTGGGCACCACCATGCCTGGCACAAGACCTTGAGGTTTTACGCTCAGCCCTACTCGCTGTTCTCTGTTTCTCTTTTTTCTGATGTGGATGTGAAAATGTGACTCCTACATCCTGCTTCTGCCATGATTTCCTCACTATGGTGGAGTTCCCCTCAAAACTGTAAGCAAAAACAAACCCTGTCCTTAAGCTGCTTCTGATTGAGCATTGTGTCCCAGCAGCGAGAAAGTAACTGATACAGAAATAGAGGAGAACACCTCACATCCATTTTTGGCCTCTGCACATATTTATGGGGTTCACACATCTGCGCGCACGTGCACACACACACACACACACACACACACACACACACACACACACACCCACACCCACACACACCCCCAGTCTGGGAGATGCATTATTGGAGCCAAATGTTACCACACACAGGGACACAGTGCACAGCAGGGCATGTCCTAGATTGACAGGAGAAAGCTCAGAGGAGCATTACTTACATGGCCTGTTAACAATTACATACTAGCTGTCATGGACGCTCTTGGTCCACTGGAGTGAGGACTGCTACAGTGGGCAGAGTCAGGTAGATGTGTTGTAGGCGGGACCCTCTGAAGATCACCTCTGGTGCAGCCACAGTGACATCATCTGGAACAGAGCCATCCCATGGTGGTTGGAGTGGCTGTGCCTACAGCAGAGTCCCTGAGAAAGCCACAGCTGTGGTGGGTACTGTAGCTGGTGTGGAGTCTTCTCTGGGCTTCTCCAGCCCTGTGGGGTTCCAAGCACAGCAGGAATGATGCCAGTGACCCCTGGAGTTCAGCCTTCATCCCTGCCTGACCATCTGGAAAGTGATAGTTGTGCATCAGAAGGTCAGATTGCTTGATTATCTAGAGAAAAAAGCAAAGCTGGGTGTGATGGTGCCGGCCTATAATCCTGGCTGTGAGGGAGGCATGCATTGAAGTTACCTTCTCTTTGCTGGAACAAAGCACCAGACCAAAAGCAACTCACAATCTTGAGAAGAAGCTTCATGATGCCAGAGGAAAGCATGGCATGAGCAGAGGCTGGACATCACCTCTGCCACAGTAGGTGGACAACAAGAGATTGCTCAGAGCTCTGGCAAGGGGAGCTGGCTTTAACACCCCTAAGTCCTCCCCCAGAAACACACCTCCAGCAATGTTCCACCTCCCAAATTGCCATCAGCTGGGGACCAAGCATTCAGAGCCCATGAGTTTATGGGGGACATCTGATCCAAACCACCACAGTGAGGCAGGAGAATCATTGGCAGTTTAAGCCAGGCTTCATAGTGAGCTCAAGCCCAACTTGGAATACATAGCAAGACCCTCCCTCAAAAAAAAAAGTGGCAATCTCCTACAGTTGTTTCCTCTCCATCCTTTCAGGTTCAAGTCACCCAACAGGGCAAGAACCAGAAGAAAAACCCACCCTTGCATCAGGCTGAGGGAAGACCTCTGCGCCTGTCACCCAAGAAGCAAAGGGAAACGCCAAATGAGAGGTTGAGGCCAGGAAGATTGTTGGCAAAAATTTCACTAGAAAATGCCCAAGGAAAAATTTAATCAGAAATCAACTTCTGGCAAGATCCCTCCCCTTAACTCAGTCCCTGACTCTGAGCACCTGACAGCTGCTCTCCTGAGCAGTGACTTCCGATGATAAACCCATTGCCCACACAAGCAACATAAGATGAAACTGTAAACACGGGTCTGGCTTTTGTTTGGCCCAAGCTCTTGGAAGAGAGGGCACACAGTGTCAGAACAATGTGTATGAGATGAACATGTCTTTTTCTAAAGTTTTCCTATCACGGGGGTTCCACCCCAGAGGGGACTGATGGGGCTCAGGACGCTGTCTCCAAGTATGGCAGGCTGGCATTTGAGAAGACAGCAGAGGCAGGAAAGTCTCATTCAGCTTTCTTTGCCCTCCACCTCTAAAGCAGGCCACAAAGCCTTCATCAGCGAGATGCCTGGGCATGCTCTCAGGAAAGGACCATCTCCTTTTGATTGTTTTCAAAATAATTTGAGAGAAAGAGAGAGAGGCAGAGAATGGGCACACCAAGGCCTCTAGTTACTGCAGACGAACTCCAGATGCATGTGCCACTTTGTACATCTGGCTTTAAGTGGACACTGGCGAATCAGACTGGGGTCTCTAGGCTTTGCAGGCAAGCGCCTTAATCGCTGAGCCATCTCTCCAGCCCCCAGGAACATCTCTTAAGACCCAGCAACCCTGAGAGGATTCTGAACATATAAGCCTTGCTGTGTTCCCCCAGTTTGCTCCCATGCCTGTGTCTTCGAATCACAGCTGTCCACATCTGGCCACACTTCTTCACATGTAAGATAAGAACACAAGGCTTTCCCTTCTCCTTCTGGCTCCACTTCTCTTTTTTTGGTGCCCAAGTGTGATGCACCATACCTGGCATTTACGTGGCTCCTCATGTTTGGCACTTGACCAACTGAGCTATCTCCCTACTCTGAAGCTTCTGTGTGTGTGTGGGGGGGGGGGGGTTTCCCTGTATTTTGTTACAGGTGCCTTGGCTGCAACCCAGAGATGAGTGACAACCCTAGAGGTATCCTTAACCCTTAGCTATTTGCTCTGTTTTGTTCTGGTACTGGAGACTGAATTCAGGGCCTCGTGCTTTCTAGGCAAGAGCTCTGCTACTGAGCTGTATCCCGCGCCCTGGTTTGTTTCGCTTTGCTTCTTAACAATTTATTTGTTTATTTATGTGAGGGAGAGAGGATGAAAATGGGCACGCCAAGGCCTCCACTGCTAACAAACTCCAGACATAATGTGCCACTTTGTGCATCTGTCTTATGGAGGTACTTGGGAATCAAACCAGGGCCAGAAGGCTTTGCAAGCAAGTGCTTTAACCACTGAGAAATTTCCCCAGCCCCCAACATCTCCATTTAGCCAAGAGCAGTGGAAGTTTCCCTTAGTGTCTAAGACCTTCCATAGGGTTTTGACTCAGTTTGCAGCATCAGGCATGAATTCCCTGCTCCTGTGTGTGGCCTGAACAAAACCTTTTGTCAAACAGAGGTCTACTCTGTTCATTACTAGAGTGACAGATATACTCAGAGTCATAAGGGATGTTCCGAAGCAGCCTGAACTCCACTGTGACATCTGGCTTCCAGTCCAGAGTGTCTTTT